>VWPU01004350.1:444-88254 GCA_013398955.1 Callaeas wilsoni | reverse complement strand
GCGGGCCGCGGGCGGGGGTGCCGGTACCGCCCGCCGGCCCGGCCGCCGCTGACGCCGCTCTTCCCGCAGCGGGCAGTGCCGCCGGCGCGGAGCTGCTCGGGACGGCGGCGAGCCTGGCTTCAGCTGGCTTCAAGCGGCAAGGAAAGCGAAGCTGAATTAGTAGAACAATTAATGCTCTTCTAAAATGCTCTGAAGGTTCCAGCCGGAGCCGCAGGCAGTACCAGGGCTGATGCTGGAGGTGATGCGGTGCTAGCCCGGCTCTTCGCTCTCCCCCTCCCTCCGGAGAGCCCGTGTGAGAGCTGGGGCGGCAACCGCTGCTCTGTCTCGAGAGAGTGGGCATCGCCAGCTCTGCAGCCAAAGCTTTCCTCTCTAAATCTCACCTTTTGCACTTGTTCTTGTTCTTTTTTTCAGTTCTGTGAGACTGTGAAGATGATTATTCGGGACCAGAGAAGCGTGCTCGCATCAGTGCTTGTGGGACTAGCGTCAATAGCCTGCCTAGGTGTGGCACCCTCCACCACGCTCCCCACCATCTTCATTCCTTTCTTTCTGTGGATGGCTGGCTAACAGCCTTGCTGGAGGCTTCCATCCAGCGTCTGTATATAGGATGTATACTATTGTATTTATGAAAGCACAGATTACTCACTGGCATCGTGTAAAGTTTCTTAACTTTGTGCACCATTTTAAAATACAACTTTGTCTAGAACACAGTGCACAAGGCATAGCTTACTGTGTAAGCCAAATAACAGATTTCCTGAAAATCTTCGTATATTTTAACACACCTTTAAATAATGGAAAAAGTAGGGTTGCGATGCAGTTCTGCTCCTTGTCCTTAGCAAAAAGTGATTCTAATAACATCCTTTATGTTCTTCAGTTTCTTAGCTGCATACCTGAGTGCCATAACTATTAATAAAAATGGATGATGGAGTTCTACAAAGTGATGGAAATGGAGAACAAACTGCTTACCTCTTCCTTTTATAAATACAGTGTATATTCAGAAATTACTGTCTCCATTCCTAAAATACTCCTTGGTGGAAATGCAAGTAAATTGACTCTGTTTTGAGCACAGAAGAAAACCAACTCTGGGCTGGGTGCTGCAGAAGCACATCTGGCCAGACCGGTTAAAGTCGTTTCCCTTCTGGGAAATGTTCAGAAATCTGTCATTCGTATTAATTGTGTAAACACTTGCTATCATATTGAACAACTTTTTAATTGAGTTGCTGATAAGAAAAGATGGCAATTCCTCACCAATCTCCTTGCCAGTGATAGTGGCTAACATAAATGGCTACAGAGGGATTTAGGAGCTATAGGAAGAAATGAGCTTGCTTTATGTCAACTCGTGATGTAGAGCTGTTGGACATTTCCCGCATTCCAGTGCACATGGCAGGGAGGAGGAAGACAGACACCAATTTAGTTCCTACCGCTCCTCAGCAGCGGAACCTGTGTAGGTGCCGTAAAGTATCAGGGCTCATCGGAGCAGTTTCTGTGGTGGCCACATTGTGATTTTGGATATTGCCTTAGAACACTTTCTCAGTGAAAGACAACATGTCTTCCTTTAATCATCTCTTGTAAGTATTCACTTTCAAGCCAGTAGGTGGTGCTAGAAATGTTTTATCTTCAGTGCTGAGGCCTTCCAGTTTATCAAGAATGTGTAAAGTTGGATTTGAAATCATGTTCATGTAGGCAATTGTTTAAATGCTAAAAACCTTTGCTATATTTTTTTTCTTAGCAAGGTCTTTTATGTATGCAGAGAAATTGTCCAGCTCCTGGAATGGAATGCCTTGTGTGCACACATGTGCTTACTTGTTCACATGCTGTGCTTGCCTTCCTTTCTAGTTAAAGGCCAATATGATGGTGTCTTCACCAAGGACTGAACCTCAGATTTACTTCTATTAATGGTGTGCAGTGTCCTGCCATCAGCTCTGTTACTGAAATGGCCACTTGCCCATTTTTAGAAAGACTCCTTTTAACTGTGCTATAAACCCCCTCCTCCTTCCTCTAGACCTTACAGATGGCTTGAAGGTTGGACTTTTAGAACTGAGAGTCTACTTGGCTGCTCTCTAATCATCATCTTCTGGCTGCTCCACCATAACCAACAAAGAAAGTAAAGACTGGGGTGAAATTACAGCTCATAGGAAAGAGCAGCAGGACTCCTGCTGCCATCAAATAAGAGGGGATTTCAGCCCAGCTTTCACTACATGTTCAATCGGCAGCCCAGCTCCAAGCAGCTGGATATCAATTACTGCTGGATCCTTGTAAACAACTTCTGTTCTGCTTTGAAAGATTGCAACACTCAGTGTAACTGTTTCTGGTAAACTTTTGAAATTAAGGTGTTTTTTTAATTAACATGAGTTACTTTTTCATAGTGTGTGCGTTAGTAATATTTACATAAACTCCATCGTGGTTTTTTTACTTGCTGTGAATAAGGCATGAGCTGTAGTCATAACTGTAATTATATAAATAGATTTTATTCATTTTAAAATGTCTGCTGGCCTTTTGAAATTGAGTATAATGCTGTAGCATTACTCTAAAATATCCCAGTAGGGCACTGAACAGGCCTTTAACATGCAGTTACATGGTGTCTGATTACAGGTGGGCTTTTCTTTTACCCTTTATTTAATTGGGATTTATAAGAATTCCAGTAATTCTTACGATCCACATATACAATAAACAGCGGGGTCATGACCAGTAACTGAATCACATGTGGGGCTCTTGGAAGGCAGAGAAATGTTCCTGCTCTAGCTTCAGTATCAAAGGACCAGTGCTCCTGCACTGCTAACGCTGTTCAGCAAAAAGCATCCAGATTGACTAAATTGGGATTTTCACAGGTGTCTACAAAAGAAATGAAAGCAGTTCCTTGCCGGCTTTCAAAGGTATTAGTAGGGAGTTTTTCTTCAGCATATAAAGTTTTAAACTTACAAAATGCTATGAAATGGTCTAGAATGTCTTGCTGTATCCTTTCATCAATGTCAAGTAGTAATGTGGGCATAGGAACAGAAATTCAGCTGCATGTTTAGGCATTTTTCCTACCAACTGTAATTCTAGCAAAGATCTGGAAATTTTGTTAAAGTCAGGCATGAGTCAAATCAGTCATACTCTGAGGAGGAAAACAAGACTAGCAGACATGAATTTTCATGTTCAGCTCAGCGGGTGGTGTTTGTGCTCTGAAATATTTTGGTAAATGTCAGTGTCAACTTTTTTTCTGTAATTACTGGAGTATAAAAATAACCACTGGAGCATTGCATTTCAGACTTGAGCTCAACTGTGATGCCATTGAAATGAAGGGGCTAGTTATAGTAAGAAAAACACAGAAAACTGTGGAGCAGTTCAGCTGATGGGGAAGTGTGTGTGCTTAGAAGTGAAATTGTTCATCGGTAACTGTAAGTGACGGTGATGAGGAGTGTAAATCCAGAGCCACAGCTCGTTTTAGTGGGGGCTGTTTTGAAAAGCTGTGTGGTTAAACCAGAATACATAATGAAGGAGTATAACCATCACCCGTGCCACTGGAAAAGGCAAGTAGTGAAGACATCAAGTTTAAAGGATAGATGTTTCACTTCAGGCTTTCCAAGGAAAACAAAAATAAAATGAGTAAGGCTCAAAATGTTTTTAGAAAACCCTTGTTTAAAAGAAATGAAAAGAAACTTAAGTTACTAAATGAAGACATTAGAACAGCGTGCTTTCTGGTTTTCTGTTTGCATTTATTTTAGTTTGGAACATAAATGATTACTCATTTGCAGTGAGCAGTCATCTGCTGCTTGATTTCACTTTGCATTCTCCTGTGCTGAAGGAGAATGCTACGTATAAATACCGTTGAGGCTTTTAATGAAAACAAAATCATAGCAATACTTCTTAAATTCTGAGGGGGTGGGGAAGAGGGAATTAAACTTGTGTGTGACTTGACATCGTCCAGACAGGTTTTAGAATGCAAACTGCAGCAACAAGAAACATTAGAACTGTGATCTCTAGAAATGATATGGTGCTGTATTATTTGTTGCATGTTCTCACATTAAATAAAGCATCACACACCACTGGATGATACAGAACCGTGTGAGACAGTCATTAGTTAGCATCTCCTTTATCCACTG
This sequence comes from Callaeas wilsoni, assembly GCA_013398955.1. Taxonomy (NCBI): domain Eukaryota; kingdom Metazoa; phylum Chordata; class Aves; order Passeriformes; family Callaeidae; genus Callaeas; species Callaeas wilsoni. The sequence goes on along the minus strand of VWPU01004350.1, from coordinate 84,172 downwards.
AAATTCTCAGGTGACTCGGAGCACTTCCTCATTATGCTTTGTAATAGTTTCAGACTCGACAGATCTGAGTACTTAACTGTCATGAATGAGCTTTCCAGTGGGAAGTGAAGATAGAAAAGTGTAGTACCTTTCAGGCTCTTTGCTGTAGTGCATTGCAGTCTCTTGTCAGCCTTACAAAAATCTTTCAGAGCATTGTGCTGGTAGAATAAACAATCTCCTCTGCTGTAGGAATGGAACACTAAAAGTATTTGAAGGCTCTTTTTGGCATAATTTCTTAAAAAAAAATTATTCTGGTGTGTTTTGTGATGTAGCTTCAGTTCTGAAGTCAAGTGAACGTTTACAATACGGTCCTGAGTGCTCAGAGACTGTGGGAGAAGGGGGGCAAGTGGGGACATCGTCAGGATTACATTTATTGCAAGTACCACAGTTCTGTCTGTCACAAAACTGGGGATTTGGAGTTACTGTTTCTGTGTCTCACAGGGTAGAAAACTTTCTGTAAGACTTTCTGTAGCTTTCTTATGTACTCCTTGTTTATAAGAGAACTTTGTTTAGCCATGTGGCTTTGTTTCAGAAGTTACCTTTTCGTATTGTATATCTGTGAACTGCAAAACTGTCAGTGGTTGCTCTGTGATAGTGTGATTTGGAGCAAATCAGCTGCACAGTCCCCTACAACTACATCATAACACCTACAACTGGGTACTTGGTCTGAATGAAGCTGTGGGAACGTGAGAGGCAGATAATGCAGGTTTATTTTACTTGCAAGGGCAGGGCATGTTAAGTGTGGTGAAGGACCAGTCAGTGAATGCAGAAGTGAGTGCCTGAAGACTCAGATGCTACTTTGTCGGGTACGCAGGGCACGCTGTTGTGTCTGCCTTCCTGTCCCCAGCTGGAGTTTAGGAGGCTTGCAATGGGGTTGCATGTTAGCACAGACATTAAAAGAATTAACTTGCTTTCCCTTAAATTGAAGTATGCCATCAATGCCACAGGCTGTAATCTAACCTAGTAAATAAAACAGGTGGTGGTCCATCTTCTGACTGTGTGGTGGTACATTGGGACTCGTGTTTATAGCTGAATTACCCCGCTGCTTCACCTCTAGTGGCTATGAGTAGCACTCCCTGGCCTGCCCTGACCCAAGGCACGCTCTAAGAGAGCACCACTTGCCAGGTGCTGCAACTGGAATCATGCAAACATGGATGACCATGTACAAATGTGCAAACCTATTTTGCAGCCTTGTTTAGGCCTTGTTCTGGCCTGATTATCCTGGCCAGAATTTTAAGGTAGACGTCCTCATTTTGTTACCCAAAACCTTGGGCCCTTCCTGACTGAGCAGCACTTTGAAAGGAAACAGCAATACCAATTTATAAAGAGTGAAAAAATGTGATGGTTAGAGCATTTCTGGGGATGTGGGAGACCTGTTTTCTAGGACCTTCTCAGTTCATCCTGCAGGAGTTCATGAGGCTTTGGATAAGGCTATGAGGTGGCTACCCTTCACCTTTTCTATTTTTAGTCTCATGGTTAGGACATTGATTATGGATTTTTTTTATTTAATCAAGTCAGGCAACACCTGTGGCTTTGAGTTAGAAGCGCAAAATGGCTCTCTGTCCACTCTATATTGGAAGAGGCTCTGTTTGGGATCTCCAAAGGAGGGTGTCACTTCTCATGGTCTGTGGGCCCCAGTGACGCTCAGAATGGGAAACAGATCCCTAGATGCAGTCAGAAACTGCTGAGATTGGGACAGTTCTGACTTGGACATAACACAAATTGAAGTAATAAATTAAGTTTTCAGGTAGAAATAAGGGAGAGTTTATTAGGTTTGATCAGAGGTCTGCTGCTTTACTGCACTGTTGCTTTCATGATAACAAATGCTTTTCATTACAGCAGATAACCTGCTGTACCTCCCAAACTATTGGCTACAGTGTCTCCTTTTTAACTCGTTCCCATTTCTGTAACCAGGACAATAATCATCTCTCTGATTTCTGGCTACCTCCAAGACTTGGTTAATATCTTCATAAGGTTGTAGGTTTTTTGCATTGGACATACCCAATAAAAAAATGCATGGTTCCTCGCCAAAAGGCATCTTCTCTGCCTATGAAACCAGAGTTCTGTGAGGCTAAGAAGGCATGCTATAGTATATAATTAAGAATACATTCAAATGAAGGGTTATGCTCTGCTAAAGTTGCCAAGCCACCTTATCTTCTGTTTGTGCATAGGCTGAGACCTAACTCAGGTTTGCACCCATGCTCCTTGCAGTTTTGCAGAATGCACCTGCACATTTCCTTTTAGTACTGCACATAAACAGAGGGAGGGGTGGGTCTGCTACTCCTACACAGTAGGAAAAAGTTAGTAATTAGCTCTAATCAAAAATGAAGAAATGTGGATGTGAAGATAATGAGGAGTTTCCTGCACTCCTGCTGGAAATATTAGAGTTAGATATTAAACAGAGTAACTTTTGCAGACTGGATTGTAGGTAGCTCCAAGTGACTATTCAGGAGAAGGGAGGCACCTGGTTTCAACCACTTCATTTAGTGTCCAAATGATGTGATAATGCACTATGTAAGCAGCCTGGAGCCAAGGATGATTTGGTTGCCTCCAGAACCAGAAAAAGCATGGCTGTGAAAAATGGAGCAGTGCGTTTAGCCCTAGCGGGAAGCGGCTGTTCAGTTCAGCACCATCTATCCCATCTCTGCCTCTTCTGGAGCCTGAACAGATAGCGTTTCATGACCCTGTATGACTGTATTGCAGTCATACCTGCTCACCTGAAGCAAGAGATCTGAATCATGCAGATGCACTCCAGACTCTTTCAATTCCATCCCAAGCCTCATTTTATTAATGGGTGAGTTATACAGGTTGCAGCTCTGACGGTATCTCAGGAGTCCCTTCCAAAGTATTTCATTCTTCCTAAACTTTGGAAGAGGAACCCAAAGGTCTCGATTAGGGCTGCAAATCATCTCAGACTGTCAAGTGTGTAAAGCTGCAATGCCCTGAAGTATACATGAAGATGTAGCCTCTGATATCCACAGTCATGTTCCCATATCCCATTCCTCAGCTTTTCATCAGCCTTGGGATGTAGACAAACCCCAGCTCCGCTGGAAATCCAAATGTGTAATAAACTAGGACTTGGCCTTGACGAATAGGTAAAAATAACACTTCTTCATCCAGTACATCAGCTATTTATCGTGGATGATTGCATGGTAAAGACAGCTGTTTGTATTCTTTTAGTTACTACTCCCAGTTTCCGGCAGCAAGTAGGTTTGGTCGCACTGTATGCAAGAAAGCGCCACTCCGTTGTACAAGTAACTATTTTAGAATGACAATTTCATCATGTATTGACAGACAGGGTGTAGGCTGGGAATAATTTCTTCTCAAAAACTTGCCTGGACAAAGCAGTAATTCTGCTTGGCTGTTGAACTGAAATTCCAGCAAGGAATAGAGCGTTTCTATTTCTGATGTCTTTGAGCAGTTCCAGTAACTAATACTGTTAAAGCATTGAGAACTGCACAGGCAGTAGAGCTGATGCATAGTCATGAAATATATTTCAAAATTATAATGAAGTTTTTATGACTTGCAAAGAAATTTTTACTAGCAAGCTGAAAATATCCACCCAAACCAGTTATAGAAGTTACTTTCCCTCAGTAATCTTCTAGTTTGCATTTTTCATTTTGCATTAAAAGCTCTCTAGCAGACAAATCCTGCAATTAAATACAAATTTGTGCTTGCAACAACAGTCTGTTCTTATGGGAAAGACAGTGGATTTGTGACATTAATTGTGAGCTTAGTGTATAACTGAGCAGGAAGGGAACATAGGGTATAAGCAAGATTCCTGTTTATACAAAAAGCATTTGACTCTAATTTAAAAAATCATAAGAGAAGTTCCTTTAAAAAAAAGTTGCTTAATTAGGACTGCACAGTTAAAAGTTATACCATTAGATCTATAATTAAGTAGTACTCCAGTCTTCTTTATTACAACAGCATCACTGGGTTATGTTTCTTCCAGCTAAAACCAATAGGAGCTTTGTTACCCTCTTCATAGAGAGCAAAATTAAATATGAAATATTGCCACCAATTCCCTGACCTCTCCAAAAATCTTGTACCTGTGAAATTTTAATAATGATGTTCAGAAATAAACCCCTAGTAATAATGAACTTTACACAGAACTATGATTCAAAGAATCCTACAGGTCAAAAACTCTGCAGCTTTTCTTTTTTTTCCTTGCAGTTTTCCAAATCTTTTCAGGCAGCTGTCTACAGATGGTTTTGCACTGTCACCATTGTTTCCAGCAACTTTATTGTTGGTCAGCCACCTTCAGGTGGCTTCTGAGATTTTTTTTCTCTGAACAATGCTACTCCCATTATTATTTAGAAAAAGTGGACTCTCAATCCAGAGCTGCAGCAAGACAACCAGACACTGTTAACAACTTAACTACCTTTGAGCACCTTGAGCTTTTAGGTGACGGCCAAATTTCTACCATCAGAAGAAATAGGGAATGACCTTGGCAATATCTGAAAGTCAGTTTAGCATTCTCCACCAATGAGCAACAGTGAGCATTTGAGGAAAGGGTACAGGTACAGATGGATTCTTGGTATATTCTCAGAAGTTTACAATTCACAAACATCCAGCTTTGTGAACTTACCTTACTCCATTTTTAGTTTATCAGCCTGACCTTTGAAAGGCTCTGTGGCAAGATAAATTATGACATATGAAAAAGCACCTTTTATTTTTTTTTCCTTACATTAGCTGTCTCTCCCCTTCTTGTACTACAGGGAACAAAGAATAATCATTTGCATTACTTTTTTTCCACTTACAGTCTTACAGCTCAGATATTCCTGATGTGAAAATCAGAGTTTTTGCTGTTTCCACAAATTAGTACTTTGGGAAACAGCTCATTTGGCACCATCTTTCTAGTACCATGGCTGCCCTCCAAAATTTACTGCACATTACACTTCTTAGTCCAACAGTATCATCCTGGATCTTTAGAGTTAAACACACATCCTTCAGTCATTACTTGGGATTTACTCAACTGTATCCTCAGTTCAGGACTAATGTGAGGCTCTGTTCCTTTAAAAAAAGAACCAGCTTACTTTGAAAACTGCTCTGTCACTTTTGTGTTGACTATTGCTACAACTTTTTTTTTCCCTATAGCCTAATTCCTCAAAAGACCCTTTCTTTATCACCTTCCAGTTCTCTCTCTGGCAAATGCCTGGCTTTTAATATATTTTAACAAGGCTTTTTTTTTTTTTTTTAATTGGTATTATTAGCTTTTATGTTAGCAAGGTGATCCTCTCAATCTATTTTAACCTGGGTCCTTGGGGCTTTACGTAATTAGCTTGTGTTCCTTGTTCAGATAGGAGATAGACGTTTTGAAGGGTGGCACTTGTAGTATTGTTAAAGAGTGTCCAAAGAAGGGCCGGGAAGATGGTGAAGGGTCTGGAGGGGAAGTCATATGAGGAACAGCTGAGGTCACTTAGTTTGGCCTCGAGAAGAGACTGAGGGGAGACCTCATTGTGATTTATAGCTTCCTTGTGAGTGGGTGAGGAGGGGCAGGCACTGATCTCTTCTCTCTGGTGACCAGTGACAGGACCCAAGGGAACGGCCTGACGCTTTGTCAGGGGAGGTGTAGGCTGGATATCAGGAAAAGGTTCTTCACCAGAGGGTGTTTGGGCACTGGAACAGCTCCCCAGGGAAGTGATCACAGCACCAAGGCTGACAGAGGTCAAGAAGCGTTTGGACAATGCTCTCACGCACATGGTGTGACTCTTGGGGTGTCAGGTGCAGGGCCAGGAGTTGGAATCAATGATCCTTGTGGGTCCCTTCCAACTCAGGATACTCTATAGTTCTATGAAGTCTTTGCCTTTGCTTGCTCCAGCTCACGTCCTCCTGGACCAGAGGTGCAGCATCTCCCCAGCGTCCAGTGTGGAGATGAGCGTCGAAAAATCCCAAATCGATCACCACCAACTCGACACGGTGTGAAGAGAGTTGCAGCATCTCCCGGCTGCCGGGGAAAGAGAGGAGCGGAGCTCTTTCAAAATGCCAACTGCCGTGGCTGACCAAGCGCCTTTTTAGATAACATACTCCCACCTAGTGGCTCTCCTACAGTCAGGAAAATGCAGCGTCTCCAGTAAATCGAGAAGTTAACTACGGAACTCGCATTTAAAGAACGAGTAAGTCAGATACTGACTAAGTCGATATAACTGCTCAGTAGGTCTAGAAATGTTGATTTTTGAATTCCTGTTTCACTGCTGTAACATCTAATCAGAAATCAGGAAGGAACAGTTAAGCTGCATAACACTGATTTTGTATATAGTTGCCCACGATGTAGTTAGTGATTCTTAGGTTAGTTTTTCACCACAGTTTTGGTTATGTCACTAGGCTTTGTAGGAAAGACAATTGCTAGATACAGAAAAGCATTTAAAACCCATTCTGTTAGCTGTATTTAATGCCATAAGAAAACTCAAAGAGAAGTTGTGGGAATCTGTGTGTGTATAAGATACAAATATATAAAAATTTGTGTATATATATATAAATGAAAGAAAAATGAAAAATGACAGGTAACATTGCTTCAGGCTTTCTTGTGTCTCCAAGGAGAGCACTATATCCCTAATAAAGAAAATTACACAGAAGCACTAAGTTGTTCAACTGTAATTGGCATTGGCAGTCCAGTTTCCTGACTTAAAAGCTAGCTAGCAGCTCACAGCAGCTTGATTGCAAATTCAGAGGATGTGAACTGGATACATCAGTGCCTTTTAGGATTCTCAGAATAAGCAGGAATTCAAAGCCAAGTATGAGCAAACTAAAGAAAGAATGAACTCTTTCCACCTTCCGAATTACTCAAAAGGTATTTTAAATATTTACATTTAGGAAAAGTAAAATGAAATCTTGTTGTTCACTGTTGCACTCAATGTAATTTATTTCCAGAATTATTTAATATTCAAAAGTTAATGTGATATAAAAGTCTTTAGCCTTCCTGATAAACTTCCACTTAATGTCTAGGTCAGATCACGTATGACCAAAGCCTTCACAGTCTAACACCTATTTGGTTTGAATGCTGAGAGATGCTCTAAGATTTTCACAGGAACTACCATAAATTCAAGTATTTTTGGGCAATATTTGCAGAGAAATAAAAAAATGAGCAGAGACTTTGATCTTTCCAAGCCTTTCAATGAGGACTGAGACACCAGTGGTGTGAGGAAGGACGCCTGCTTCATAGTTCTTTGTGCTTTGCATCCTTCTGAGAAGAAAGCTCTGGTTTCAAGCTTGTTGCAGTGGTAGCCATCTTCTCACCAATCCTCTTCAGTTCCTTCTCCACAGAGGCGAGGAGGATATACCTCCGTGTCAGAATGCTTTTGAAACATCTGCCTAAAAAGCAGACTGGAAAGCATTGTGTGATGGTGGAACATCAAAAGACCACAGTGCTGTAGGACAGGAGTCTCCGTCTCCCTTGGCCCTTCCCTCCTTCCTGTCCTTTCCTCACTTTCCTGACATTCACCACTTCTTCCAGCAACCCTTTGTGGTGTTCCTTTTTCCAGCAGTTCCCATCTGCTCCTTCCCTCTCAGGCTTAGCTGCATTGCCAGAAAGCTGCCATTTTGCTCAGTGATAAAAAGTACAGCTTTGTTGTGAAGGGCCCAGGTTTTTAGAGAGAGCAGAAAGCAAAAGTTCTGCATTTGAGGTAATGAGGGGAAAAACAAGAAAAGAGAGCTTACACACTTTGTTAATGCACATTTTACATCACTCCACGCTCAGCAATATTGGCTTAAAGTTGATTTAATTCAATTTACATCAGTGCAGATGTTGACATTTGTAGTTATGGAAGTGAAGACAGAACTTGCTCCAGGATCCATTTTTTCATCTTCATTGCATATCTGCATGTTAAAATCATGTGGCATGTGTCTCAAAGTGGTTTACCAAAAAAGGAACTCTGTGTTATGTTTTTTCTACAATTCATATTCTGTTCCCCCAAATGCTCATTTCAGCAACATTAGATCTTATAACTTTATAATTAAAAAAGATTCCAACTTTTTAAGGCAGAAAGCTGAATGAGAACAAACCATGCCTTTCAAGAAAAAAGACCCTTCAGGCACTAGGATGCCTTGTTAGGAGGATCCTAATAAACAAGCATTGCAGTGCTTGATAAAATGAAACTCAGAATAAAATGGACTGATTGACTGAAATGAAGTCTTTCCAGACAGCTTACTATAATTAGATTTACAATCATATTATGTCTAGGTTTTCTACAGAGACCTTTGTCTAAACTTCAAAGGATGTCTGCTTCCTTTTAAAGTATTTCTGCTACCTACATATCAAACCTGTCAGAGTGCAGAGAAATACTACATACCCTCTTTTCCTGCTCCAGGCCATAGTAAAATTTACACTGACAAAAAACCCCTAATGCTTCTATTAAAGTATATTACAACTGCAGTAATAACCCACTCCACGAATATATATGCTGGGACTTGCTAGCATTCCAATAAAACAGAAGTTAAATATCAAGGACTTCTATGTTACAGCTACCTAAAATAACTTAGAAGGAAAAGCACTGTCTGGTGCAGTGCTATAAAATAAAATGTGTAAGAAAAAGACCTCTTTCACATTTTCAAATCTAGCCAAAGGAATCTATGTCATAATCTTGGCCAGACTGCCATCATTCCTCATCCATCAAATTCGTCAGAGTTTCAACTAGACATTAGTGAGGAAACTAACCCAGTGTTAATAGGAATTATATAAAGCTTTGAGGCAAACAGTATATTATTTGCAATTTAAGGTAATTTTCTAAACAGAACTGGTGCCAAATGCTTTTTGGTACATTATGCTGTAATCCTCGTAAAATAATCCTAAAGTAAGTTTCTGTTTATCAGGTTTGAAAGTTAAACAGCTATGTCCTAAGGTACTGATTCAATAGAGCAATAAAAAAATAAATGCTGTGATAAATACCAAAACATCTTTTGGGCCTGGTTCTTTTTTCCCATTCTTTCATTAAAAACAAGTGAATAAAACTTTCAGGTGTGTAAATTCTCTTCTGAAGACCTGAAGTTATCCAATACAGTTCTTAATTTAATAAAAAATATTGCATTTCCCTGTAAATCATGTCTTACTAGAAAAAAGAGTTCAAATATTCAGCTCAGACTTTATTATGACTCACAGCAAAATCCAAGAAAAATACAGGTTATAAACAGTTGTTCTTAGTAAAGCCTAATTATAGTGAACAGTCAGATCGTCAAAGAAAAGCAGCTCACACCTGTGGGCAAGGGTGTACTGAGAACTCTGATACCCAATTAGCACGTGGGGAACAAAGGAAGAAAAGGATCATTAATTTCTTTTAGAAAGGCAGGGGTCTTTAGATCCTATGTTTGCCTTTGATGTTTAATAAGATAATAAACATTGAATACTTATTGGTTATTTTAATATTCTCTTTTATTCGTGCCATAAAGTGAAAAACCTGATTGCAAATTTTTATGTTTTCCTTGAGACCTTCTGCTGTACTCCAGAAATGGCTGTGCATGGCAACCTATCCAGGAAGGTGTCGCTTACATGAAATGCAAAGAAAATGCTGAGGAATTCTGGGTTTGGGTGGGTTTTCTTTCTTCTAAAAGAGATTGCCTGGATTCCTTCAGTATTTCCCACCAGCAATAACAACTGAGACACATGGAGCTTTCGGCCAGGGAGTGAGCAGTCTCTAAGGTAACAGGGACACACAGCTGCAGTCAAAATGTCACAAACTTTATTTGACTTAATATACCCCAGACTGATTCCTATGAGAGGGTTTGTGGCTGATTTAGACTGGGGGGTGGGGGGGTTGGAAATAACCAAACAAAAACCAAACAGGCACCTGAAATGAAAAGGTGGTGAAATTTAATCTTGAAGGCAGTAGCTTTGGTATGTTGGCCATTCAGAACTTTTAAATAGAGACATACCATCTGTAAATTACATGATGAGTGTAACAGGCCATTATTAATAAAAGCACAACATGCATTCTCAAGCAAACTGAAATGACTAAATGTCAAATATGACTAAATGTGGCAATTCTGTGGCAGTACAGACTTAAAGTGAGATTGCTAAAAGCTCTGGAACATATTAATAATAAAGATGAATTTGCATGTCCTGAAGGTAAAATTTCATGGATTCTCTGCCTTATTAGTAGGTGCAGTTGAGCATGTACACCTTAGGAAGAGGGAGAGGGAGAAGGTTTTGGTGAAAGTATATTGGTTTTGAAAGACTTTAATTTGCTACATGAGGGAAACAGGCCACAACATTACGATAACAATTTGAAGAACTTGCAAGCTAATCCCACAGCCCGTATTAACCCTGGTACATTTGATGTGTGCCTTACTACATGAGCCCTAAGGAGTTGTGATGGGAGTTTAGGAGCAGTGCCAGAACGGCAGGGCCTCCAACCCAACTGGCTTGGCAAGTGGCTGCAGTTGTTGTGAAGCTCATGGGATTCATTTCTAACAGACTGAAATATTAACTGAGCCAACAGGGATTGAAACCAGACATACCTTCTCCCAGGCAACCAGTGACAAGGCGAGAGAGGACAGCCTCGAGCTGCACCCAGGGGAGGTTTAGGTTGGAGCTTAGGAAGGATTTCTTCACAGGAGGGGTGATTAAATATTGGAATGGACTGCCCAAGGAGGTGGTCAAGTCACCATCCCTGTCTAAGATGGGAAGCAGCACTTAGTGCCACGGTCTAATTAACATGATGGTGTTGGGCTGTAGGTTGGAGTTGACTTTTTCAGAGGTCTTTTCCAACCTAATTGATTCAGTGATGTTTCACTTTGGTATTACTGGTCAACACGGACCTGCACAAGGCTGAACACTCCCTAAAGCACGAGTGCATGCCACAGCACATCCTAAAGGCTCAAATATTCCATTTCGGAGCCTAAGGATGCAAAAAAAATATACCAGCGAGGTTCTGAAAACGGTAACAGTGAGCTCAAGAGCTGGCACCAGATGGAACCGAGAGCGAGCGCAATACGGCGCCGCTGAGGCGGCGGCGCGCGCCCGTCCTGAGGGCGGGAGCGGCGCGCGCCCTCCCAACGGCTCCAGCGGCGGCCGCGGCGCGCGCGCCGGACACGTCCCTTCGCCCAACCGTCGCCTGCTTTAAAGAGCGCTCGCGTGCCGGGCACGTTTACGCCGCTGCGATTGGCTGGCGCGGCCTGTCAATTGTGTCCGTGCCCGCCCCCGGCGCCCGCTGATTGGCCGGGCGGGGCCGGAGCGAGGGAAAGCTGTGGCCGCGGGGCCGGGTGCATGAGGCGCTGACACGGCCGGCAGCCGGGCTGCGCTTTGTGGCGTTCGGCTCTCGACGGGACAGCGGGGAGTCATGCCGTGGCCTCGTCTGCCCGGGGATAGCGGTGGGTTCGGGTCCTTGCCGTGCCGTGCGGAAGGGCGAAGGCAGCGTGGTGAGGGATGAAGCGGTTTGGAGAAGGGGCCTTGGCGTGCGAGTCGGCGAGAGTAGCGCAGGGAGATTCCGGGGATGTTCACTTTCTTCTCTTCCCTCACTGACCCGTGTGGAGTCGCGCCTCCTCGCGTCCGTGGCGTTTGTGCCCTGAGGCGTGCCCGAGGTTGGCTTGCTTCCTGCATGGGCCTCTTGTAGCTCCTCAGGGCCGCTTCGCCCCTTTGAGCTCCCGCGGTCCCAGTCTGGTGCCCGCTTGCTGCCCTTACGTTCTTATAACGACGTTCTTGCCCGGCTGTTTGAACTCACCGAGATAAAGGGAAACTCGGTTCGCCTCTCCCTCGCTCTAACTTCGTTGTCATCTCCATACCTTGTTAGTCCTGAAGCTGCCAAAAGATTTCCTAATTATGGAATCTCTGTGCGGCTTGTAGGCTGTGCAACACAGTAAGTGTAATTCACTTGCTGAAAGGAGATGGGACGCCATTTCTAGCAGGTAGGAGCCATGCTGGTTCTGCTGATGCCTGTCGGGGATTTTTTTTGTGCTCTACTCTGCTGTTTTTCTGGATTCTCATTTTGATGAAGCCAAGAGTTTTGTTCAGAATTTGGCTTTTTTAGCGCCCAGTGACATATAATTTAAACTTCTCGAGGGTGGTTGCTTGCGTGGATTCCTGTCCCAAAATGAATAATGGCTTGATGAAAAGACAAAAAAAAAATATATCCCCACCAAAAGTCTTTTTTTCCTAGGGTGGGAAAAATCACTGTTAATACTATTGTAATTAAAGGATTTGTGGAGTCTGTTAGAATGTCAGGTGAAGACTTTTGTGGAAAAAAAATGCACTTAGTAATTACATTGATTCAAAGCACATTTGAAATGACAAAGCTGGGGCAGGAACGGGGGAAGAAGCTGCAGCCCCACCTCTGGGTAGTAATATCATTGCATAACATCCATAAATGTAATAGGGGAACAGGCACTTCATCTCTCCATAAATTTAGTCTATAATATATTTAAAAACTTCAGTTTTGTTCAGCAAATAATAATGGGTTGTCAAGAAACCTTTGTGGAAACTTTAAGTTGTTTTAAAATTTTTTTTTTTTTATAAAACATAAACTGCTGATGTCTCAGGACATTGTCTTTTGGAGCCTAATCCTGAAGAGGAAGAAAGCTGAAAAATAAGGGGCACTGAAGAACAAACAGTGGTATCTTATTTTTCAGTTGATGAATTTTGGGCAGCATTTTTTTTTGTAGAAGTGGCATAGTACTTGGAAATGGCGTTTGGACAAAGGATCAAAGTGATGAAAAAGATTGCTTGCCTGAGCACACCTTAGGGCAAAAATCTTGGGAAAAGAATAAATAAATTGGAGAAGGAAAAAGAGGCAATGAAAGAAACATGTGACTTGAGATGTTTTTTTAGGGGCTCGACTAGTAAAATTGGTAGTTGCCAAGTGGTGTGATTGTTTTGCATCGCCTGGGTGACAGAAACCTAAAGCTGTTGGGTGAGATCTTGGCATGCCAGAGAAATAGGAGGTAGGGCAGCAGCAACAACAACATTGATAAGGTTTAGTTTTTGGAATTATGAAAATGGATAAAGCCATGAAAGTCGGGGTCCCAGAGGGGGGATTATTGCAAACCCTTAGTTTTGCCAGATGCTTCTGCCTAATTTTATTTTATAATGGTATTAATTAAATTATTTATGTTCATGAGTTCTTTGAATTCTTTATATTAGCTGGACATGGACTTAAGGTGTTCCTCCAGTATTTTAGTACTAAAATACAATTTTGAAATAATTGGTATTCTTATAAAATGTAGCAATAAGAAAATGGAACTTGTCACCTTGAGTAGCTTATTGGTCCCTTACACAACTGTGATGACATGGTTTATGAAAGAATTCATCCTTCTACTTGAAAGGCAGCATTCTTAAAAATAGTTGTGCTACTTACATTGTGATAGCACTTATGAGAGTTTGAATATAGATTATGTAGTTGCTGGGTAAAGTTCCAGATTATCCTGGCTACAGAACAGTGTTCTGAAAGCAAGTACATAGCTGATAGTGGCTGGATGTAGGATTGAAGCCTTATACTAAACAAAGTTGCAGTAAAGAGGCACGCATAGCCTGAATGGTTTTTCTGTATTTTGGTAGCTTCTGTATGCACATAACAACTTAGAATTTGCTGAATTGGAATATTTGCAATGTTCCGTTGAAGCTTTTGCAGATATGCTCGAGGACAATAAAGCTGCAGCAAATGGATGCGGCAAAATCCGAAGGAGTGCTCAAAATGGGGCTGCTTTACTTGCCCTAATGGAGAAGACTGGATACAGCATGGTTCAGCAAAATGGGCAAAGAAAATTTGGTGGTCCTCCACCAGGTAAGCATTTCTTTTGAGACTGAAAATTGGTATAGCCTCATATTGTGTATCTTGACATTGACCAGTAGGAGAAGCTTAAGGAAAGAGTGTAAGAAACAACATATATGGGCAGGGTCCTGATGTGTTTTGCAGTTCTCAGCAGTTAAGGAGCTCTTGAACTAGACTATGTTGAATATTTGCTTTTGGTGGATTTAAAAAGTCACAGCTTTAAAACCAGCTAAAATTGACAGGTAGCAGAACAAATGTGGAGCTCAAAATGCTACGTGTGTTGCATGTGACTGAGAACACGCTTCAAAACATTTAGTGGCACAGAAGGGGAAAACAAGTTGGTGATAGGGGCATAACTTAGTGTCTTCTCTTACCCCTTACCACTTGCATTGGCCAAAATATTTTTTTTTAACGAACATTTGTTCTCTGAGAGCGCACTAGTGACAATTAATTAATTAATTTTGTTTTCAGAGTTGGTGATAAAATACTTGTTTTATTTTTAATAATTTTTCCAGTGTTGTTGACATCAGCAGTTTAAAGAATTTTGCTACTAAGCCTGGTTGTATGACATGGAATACAGTAACTCTTCTTTCTGAATCAGATTGTGCACTTAGAAGGAAGCAGAAAGAAGGAAGATGCTTTGTGCTGCTCCTTCAGTTCATTCTCACTTGTGGCCTGTGATCCCATATGCTCATAAACAGGAACTGTATTTGCTCATTCCTATATGTAGTTTAAGGTAGAGCTGCATCAAAATTACTTCTCTGGAAGTTTTTCTGTCTAAAATTTTGTCTATACTTCTACTAAGCCTATATAAAATAGCAAAAAGAAGCCCTGTGAAACTTTTGAAAACTGCACTGGAAAAAGAACTTCAGGGCATCACTGACTTCAGCCTGTTCTTAAATTATTATACATCTTTTACATAATAATGTCAAAACATTAGACAGTATTAAGTGTGTTTTTCTAGCAAGGCTACTTTTATTAATATTTTCTGAAACTAGATGGATTTGATAAGGTATCTCTTCCATCATTCTGTTCGTTGGCATTAGGTATATATCATTCCTTCAAATCTTCATGTATTTTCATAGGACATTGAAAATACATTTTTTTTTAGGCTGGAAATTACCCTAAGTTACTATAAATGGCTCTAGGCCAGGTGAGACTTAAATGTTTGGGATGGCTTGTAAGAAATTACAGTATCTTTATAAATGAAGGGTTTCACTACGAATTTTTCTTGTTTAAGATGTGATTTCTATAAGCTTGTGTTGCTGTCAAAGGATAGTCTCACTGTCAGCTCTGTTCTCAGCAGATGTGGCTGAAAATTGCCGTAAAAGATTACAGGTTTTTACCTGGCACAGTTCTTGTTTAGCGTATGCCACTTGTGAAAAATGTATCTGTACAGTGTTTAAAAAAAAAAAAGACAAAAGTGAATTTTCACAGTTTTACGTCTGCTGCCATCTAAGCAGTGGACCCAGTGATGTCAATAGGCATGTGAGTCATTAGAATTACATGGAAGTTTAAGATGGCATGGACACTACCAGTGGGAGGATTATATGACTAATGTCGATTGAACTCCTGCAAAAATAGGAGTCCCATTTTCTATCGTCCAGCAATGAATCAAGTACCCAGTCAAGGAAACTCTCTGGTCAGCAACTTGTGGAATGCTTTTGGCTAACTTTCCATGTTTGCTCTGCTAAGTACATGTCCCTCATTGGCAAATGTGGCACAGACCAGTTTTCTCTAAGTCAGGAGTCAGAGGCTAATTCCAGTTGGCAGTAATGTGCTGTACTGCTAAGTTAGTATGCAGCTTTAAAATTAGAAGGGAGGGTTTTTGTATGGTAAATGGCTTTTACTGACTGAGAATCACTGTTCAATCAGCTACCAGGCTGAGGAGGATGGTAAAAGTTTGTCTCGTTAATAAATAACTAAAGGTGGTTATTTAATTTCATGACTCCTACACAATTTTTTCTCCACTGAGGTGTGCAGTTGCCTTTGTCTTTGGAGCTCCTGAGTGGTGTACAGTTGGTTTATTGTTTTTATGTGGGAAGGGACTGGCACAATGTGAGTGATGGCAGTACTAGCCTGCAAATGGTGTTAGCTGCCATGTCCGGTCAGAGCTCAGCTGAAGTGGTCAGAGATGTTTCTAAAGGTGAAAATGATAAAAATGTGGAATGCTGTGTGGAACAGAGCCAAGGTTTTTCCTAGATAAGTCATGGCAGTGTGACTCCAAATGCATGTCAATTCTGATGCCTTGGTAGCTTCCCTGTGTGCCATGTAGTTCTTTCTGTACAATTAGTGTACAGTTTAAAGATGAAAAATGATTCTGTGAGAGGGTAAAATTGTCTCAATTCTGTTAATTTTTTTCACAAGTAAATTACAGGCTCTTTGACAATACATTAAGGAAAAAGTGTTAATTACAAAATCATCTAAATATAATTTATTCTGAACTTCAAACCAAAGTACATTATTTAATTAACTTTTTGTCTTAACTTGTCAAGAGTAATTACTTTTTCACCTTGCCTCATTATGCTTTGTCATTTCATACTAGTATTTGTGAAGTTTTGTGTTAGTTTTTTCTGCCATCTTTGTATTCCTTGCTTTTTCTCCTGTGGAAAACCTTTCTTGTCAAAAACTTTAGAAAAAGGTTTTAATTATGATTTGAGTGTCTGCCTTTGAACATTCTACCTGAGTTGTTTTTCTAATATTAAAAAAAAGAAACAAAGCCAAACAAACTTTTTAAAAATTATTTTTTCATTATTTTGGGAAAATGAAGTGCTGTATTTGAAGACCATAACTCCATAATATTAAATGCATAAATGCATCTTTACATCATCTGTCGAACGTATCTTTCAGTGTATATGGCAGAGATATAAAACAATGTTTGAATGTCCTTGGCTTAAGGAGAGAAGCATAGATATTCTTGTAGCTTTCAGATGTCAACCAAAGACTGACTTGTTCTGTGGATTTTTCATTTACTTCTTTTTTTTTCTACTCTTCACTACTGCCTGCGAAAACTGTGGTCTGTTTTGAGAGTAAAAGTGTTCCATATTTTTGGCTGTTGAAGAAAGTTTGGCTCTGTATCCTACTTTCCTTAGGGAGTCCTATTTTATTGGATGAATGAAGGTGGAAGCAAAATGTTTGGACTTTTTGAATGATGTCAAGGAAGAAAAAAAAGTGCTGCACTGGGGACCCTTACCAAAATTTATAAAAATATGGGCAAGAAGTGCAGAGAAACACGTTGTAACTCTAAAGCATTGTAGTAGAAAATAAAACTGAAGTTCTTACTTAGGCATCTTTCTTAGGTATATTAGTTTCATTAATAACTGAAATAAAATTGTAAGGCGCAAAAAATGATTGAAATAGACTCTTGGTAAATCTGTCAGTGTTTTCGATAAACAAGTTCAGTGTGTTGTCATAAAGATTTCATTGGGAAAAAAGCCAAGAAGATGGAATTGAAAGAAATACAAACTGTGGGTCTCTGACTTTTTTTTTTTTATTTAAACATAAAAGAAGTAAGACATAATACAAGAGAATGTGCTAGTTTTTAATTGAGACCAAAACTAAGTAACTCCCACATTGGAATTGGGTGTGGGGGAAATGTGCCTATCTGGCATTTGTACTAAGATTGCTGTTGGACAATTTATTTTAAGGTTGGGAAGGTCCACCACCACCTCGTGGATGTGAAGTTTTTGTGGGTAAGATTCCTCGTGATATGTATGAAGATGAACTAGTTCCTGTTTTCGAGAGAGCTGGGAAGATCTACGAGCTCAGACTGATGATGGAATTCAGTGGTGAGAACCGAGGCTATGCTTTTGTGATGTACACCACTAAAGAGGAAGCCCAGCTGGCCATCAAGATTCTTAATAATTATGAAATTCGTCCAGGGAAGTTTATTGGTGTCTGCGTAAGCTTGGACAACTGCCGACTGTTTATTGGAGCAATTCCTAAAGATAAGAAGAAAGAAGAAATACTGAATGAAATGAAAAAAGTTACAGAAGGAGTGGTGGATGTCATTGTTTATCCAAATGCCACTGACAAAACTAAAAATCGTGGCTTTGCCTTTGTAGAATATGAATCTCACAGAGCAGCTGCAATGGCTAGAAGACGACTAATCCCAGGTAAAACTGTTTGTAATTAAACCGAGTTTTTATGAGGAGTATCTATTTCCATATTGTGGGGGGATGAGATGGTGGATCATCCCTGTCTTCCATTCTTTAAGGTGTTCTCAGAGTTATAAAAACTACAGGATTGCCTTCTGGCTAAGGACAATTTTATTTTTTATGGTTTTTTTGTTGTGGTTTTTTTTTAAAACGTATTTTGTTTTAAGAAGCTGTAATTTAAGTAGTTCTGACAATTAAAAAATAGACATCAGTTCTATGTAATCTAGCTATTTACACCAGTATGTATTTGCATGGGCACACATTCAGTTTTCATTTACATGCACGAGGCTCTGCACACAAATTCTCCTAAAAGTGAGCTTAGAAAGCATAATGCCTTGAATGTGCCCCGTATTTTCTGTGGATGTCACGAGTGATGTTATTTTCATCACTGTGAAATATGTGAATGTTTCATATTTTAAAAATATCAAAAAGTATGTCTGTAATACTTTACTAGAAAAAATTTTAAAGGTTTAACAAGTAGAAGATGATTTTTTCATTGCACCTTATTTTATACACTCCGAAGGAGGGAAAGTAGAAAGGATTAAATGCACGGAAAAAGGAGGGAATAGGTAAAGGTACAGTTAAAAAGGGAAATTCTAGAAGAGAAGAGAAGTGAAATATGGAGGAAATGAAACAATGTAGGTGAAGAAGCAAAGTCATTCAAGCAGATAATACAGCATTAGCTTTGCTGAAATAAATGTCAAAACCATTAAGGCTAAGATGTAGGCAAGTCTTGTGTTAATTGCTGACAGTGTTTGAAGGAATGTTACCAAAGGGTTATATAGTATGTGTATTATATAGAATATGCAAAAGTATATAAAATATGAAAAATACCAAATATATGATGATATAATAAATTTCAATATAATACTCGTAATAATATGTAATATATTCAACATATAATAGGTACCATATATATATATATATGAGAGAAAATGATGGGGAAATACCTCCACATCCACATCACTGAATGGAAAATAAACCAGTATGATACGCAAAATGATGAATTGACATGAGTTTGGGTTCTGGCATCTGCTGCAACATAGAATAAAGGTTGTGCTAGAGATACATACATTCAGATTGCTATTTCCAGGTGTTGCCCATGCATTTTAAAGTGGTACTATTATTGAAGAGGCTGTGTTTAGTAGCTAGTTAAATCCATTACTTTTGGTCTCCTTTTGTGTGTCTGTATATCCATGTCGCAAAGTCTTTGTTTTGACAGCTTATGGTGCTTAATGAACCCAAAGGTAACAGAACACTTGTAATTTTGCAGAGTCTCATTTACTTTAAGAATTTCAAATAACTTAAGTAGATGCAGGCAACAACACCCAGTTTCTTTTGGTATCCATCACGTTTGCTTTTTGTAGAGGTAGGTGATGAGAATGATTCTGCTTTCCTTTACATGTTTTTTTATTTATATAATGCTTCTTTTCTGTAGGAACGTTCCAGCCCTGGGGTCATACTATTCAAGTAGACTGGGCAGATCCTGAGAAAGTAGTTGATGAAGAAACTATGCAGAGAGTTAAAGTATTGTATGTGAGAAATTTAATGATATCTACTACAGAGGACAAAATTAAAGCTGAATTCAACAAGTTCAAGCCAGGAGTAGTTGAACGTGTAAAGAAGTTGAGGGACTATGCTTTTGTTCATTTTTTCCACCGCGAAGATGCAGTTGCTGCTATGTCTGTAATGAATGGAAAGTGCATTGATGGAGCCAGTATTGAGGTAACACTGGCAAAGCCAGTTAACAAAGAAAGTTCTTGGAAGCAACATTTTAACGGTCAGATAAATCCCAGTTCTGAAAATTTTTTAGCGTTTCCTGACAAAGAAGATGGTACTCAAAAATCCTTGGGGAAACCAGCAAGTCTTTCAGTTCGTCTTAATGGTCAGCACAGTCCAGGCCTCCCTGAAGCTGAAAGAAGTACATACCCCATTTTTCCAGGAATAAAGCTTACTCCAATTAGTATGTATTCTTTAAAGCTGAGTCACTTCAGTTCTGCAGTAATGCATCTGGATTATTTTTGTTATAAAAATAGCTGGGCACCACCAGAATACTGCTTGTATTCAACCACAAGTCAGGATGGGAGAGTACTCTTGGTGTACAAGGTGCTTATTTCTAGTATTGCAGATGATTCCCAGAGTTATTTCATGCCAGAAAAACTCTGTACAACGGTAGAAGATGCAAAGGAATTGGCAGCACAGTTCACACTTTTACATCTAGGTAAGCATAAACACTTTTGTTTATGAAGAACTGAAGCTAGAAAAGTTACTTTTCAATTGTTCTTAGTATACACATCTTGGTGCCTGTGTGTATTTTATATAAAGTATAAAGCTAGTCTGCAGATGACTTGGTTCTTGTGTCAGTTGAGTCTGGACCATTGGATGAGACCACTGAGAAGAAAACACTCTAAATACCTAAACAGTCCAATGCCAGCGTCATTTTTGCTTACATTTATCTACTGGCATGACATATAAGGAAGAATTAGATGACATGTAAGTAACTTAGATTTAAGGTCATCTGTGAGATGATTACGGTGCTGAAAATTTATTTGGAAGTCTGTGTTCTAGCATCTTCATTTATATGTGTTCCATTTTTAAATTTAGAATGCAACTACTAGAAGAAGAAAGCATTTATATTATAAAATTTGGGCAGTTGGGATTTTTTGTTTTGTTTGCTTGGTTTGGGGTGTTTTTTCCTCACCTGTTCTAGTTTTGGTGAATTGGAAAAGTTATTGCAGTACGCTTTTAAAATAGTGTTGCCATTCTTCTCTTCCTCGTACTGCTACTTAGCACTTAGTCTGGAAGTCTCTCGAGATGTATGTAGGCTGTGGTGAGATTTCTCCTTTGCGTGAGTTCATAGCAGACTTATTTCAGGCTTGACTATGATGCCTTTTTTTTGCAGTGCATGACTGAAATGTGAATGAGCTTTTTCTTCTTGCTTATGTTCTTTCTTCTCCTTGGGTTTGGATTTGGCATGGCCAAAAGGTCTTAGAGGAAGAAGAACCTCCGAAGCACAAAGCCTTATACATTGTCTCCACTTCAGCAGTGGTGTGCTTGGTTTACATTAGTGGGCCACCTCCAGAAGGTGATGCTTTCAGATGGCCAAAGTGATTTTTAATAATAAATGGCTGCGTATCTGTGTCCAGTTTTGTACACACAGCATTTGGTGGGCAGCATTTGACTAGTTGAGTGTCTGCTTCCCTATTTTTCTAGCTAGAAAAATTAAATTTAAAACACCTTTATAAACCATTTAATCCCAAACACAAAATATGGAAAGGGTACTAAACTCAAAATAGTGGTGTGAGGCTCTCCTTAAAAGAAGGAGGAAGGCAGTTGCAGGTTTTGTGCTTCACCATATGTACCTGCTCAGTTTGCTTCATTACTTAATTTTCTCTTATATATGTCTCTGGGAAAAAATCAAGGGAACAATTAAAGAAAGTTAGATTGAGTGATTATTCACAGCTGTGGGCAAATCCTGAATGCAAAATATTTAAAAAAAAAAATGAAGAAAGTATGTGTTGAGATTTTTATCTCTTCAGTTATAATTACAAGTGCTGTAGGGAAACGGTTTTAAAGTGGATTTAAATTAATAGTATTCTAAAGTTTTTTAGCACTTGATTGTGCCATACAATCACAGTTAATGTGAATTGGTATTTAGCAGAATTCCCAAATACCAGGTTTGTTTTTTGACAGCTGTCTACCTAATGGCCTAGTGCTAGTAATGCTGTCTTGTTATCTTTAAGTAACAATTTTTTTTTTTTAAATTTTGGTGGCCTTTTCACATTCTGGTTTGTGAGGATTTGGCCCTGCAGAGAGCATACGGAGCCCTGATTCGAAGCAAGCATACAAGGCTGACTTTTGAAAGATGCATATCTTTCATATTGATTGAAAACCCTCTTTTTGATGTTGGGCATTGTTGTTATACTGAAACATAGCCCTAAGGAGTCTAAAAGTACAATTTCTTTTCTATATCTAATTTAAAGAAGTTGTTTCTGTTCCAGTTTAATATATATTCTATGTTGAAAGAAATACCTGCAGGTAAAGAAGAATTGCTAGATGTGACAGAATCCTTCCTTCTCATGGAAGTATTGCGTGGTTTGACATGTTGAATGATGCTGCTGGTGCATGTATGGTTTGGTTCTTCTTTGGGGTTTGGGGGTTTTGTCTGTTGGCGTTTTTTTGGTAACTAGCAGTGATTGGAGGACAGTCTGAGTGTGTTTCTTGGAGCAACTTACTATAAACGTGAGTGTACAGAGATGACACAGGGACTCATTCTTTCTGGTAAGTAACTTCTCTTGCAGGAACCTAATTTTTGGCCACTTAATTTTTGACAATGTGTACGAGTTGGATTTTGCTGGGTTTTTTTTTTCTTTTTAAAGCACATAATTAGTCTAAGGTAAGTAAATGAGAAAGGG
Organism: Callaeas wilsoni; assembly: GCA_013398955.1. Lineage (NCBI taxonomy): Eukaryota > Metazoa > Chordata > Aves > Passeriformes > Callaeidae > Callaeas > Callaeas wilsoni. The sequence goes on along the minus strand of VWPU01004350.1, from coordinate 61,864 downwards.
CTGCTTTGATTAATAATCTGAAGGCATTCTGGCTTTTTTTTTTTTTTTTAATATGTGTTTCTGTATTTACTTTTGCACATTTTAGAATACTTGGTTTTTGCACAAGTTTACACAGTACTGGTACACAGCAGTCCTGAGCAGACAGCAGTACAACAACTAACCACTTGGTGTCACCTGAATATTTTGAAAATGCTGGTTCTTAGAAAACACAGAAAACTATGATATCAGGGAAAGATTAATAAGCTATGTTTTAATGTTACTAAATAAATCACTAACACATCAAGGAGGGAAAACACTCAGGCTTGGCTAAATGTGTGAAAATCATGTGTCTGGATGTCCATTTGTGAGAAGGGGAGCAGAGCTGAAATGTTGAAATTTCAGAAGGTGAATGTTGTCAGGGGGAGGAGTGGGGGGATAGGGAACAGAATAGGGAAACACCTGAATGTCCTGTAGAGGAATTAATACCTCTACCATTAATTTGAACTGCATTTCTACACAAATAAATCTGTGCCTTCAGAAGTTACACAGCACCTTAATGTCAATTGCAAAGTGGTGGTTGGCTGTTAAATGTGGCATCCAGTTAGAAGACTTCCTACTCTTACCTGTGCTGGAGGCTGACTAAATGTGAGGCAGCTCCAGTTCAGAGACTGTACAGTTGTGTAAGTAGCACACACTTGATATTCCACCTGTGGTCTAGAAGCAGCCTTAGTGCAGAGTCAATCCCAAAATAGCAGGTGGTGTTATCATTCAGGTCCTTAGCATCAGTAATGTGGGTTTGTAGCTTATGGGTTCTACTGGCTCATCCACATGTCTTTAAAGTACAGGCAGAAGAAAACTTGAAATTGCATAGATATGCTCTGAATTGTTGGAGAACTCCCACCTCTCTTTCTTTAGTAAGAGTAAACATCTGAAGCCTGGAAAAGCAGAGCCTTCTTTTGAAAACTATTTTTTGTTTGGTTTGTTTGTTTTCACTTGCTGCTGGTGGCGTTCCACTGGTTTAAGGAAATACCAGAACATGTCAGAACCTATTTCTAGTCCTTGAGATAACACTCTCTATAACAAAGTCTGAGTCCTGGGAAATTATCTCCCTCCTGAGTTTGACTTAAGGGTAATGGGGGAAAATGGGAGAAGTTTCAGTAAAGTTTTCTGTTTCAGGGATCTGCCAGGTTTTGAATGGGTATTCCAGTACAGGGTGTTCTTTGTTCTTTCACACGTGCTATTTCATGTTACATCTCACTGAGACACAATTTATGAAATTAATTGTTTAGGTAGAAGAGAATATTTTAAAGTATTTGTAAGAAAAATATACTGATAAATCTCCAAGAAAAAGCTCTTTAATAACTAACTATAGCACATAAATATTAATTTCCTTCCTTTTTATAGTAAATGGTACTGAAGGAGGTGGAGCAGGCATTGTATCATACTAGTATGAAGTCACTTGTTTAAACATCTTAAATACTGCATGCAGTAGCAATTTACAAGTCATGGATAAAACTTTTATTAGCTAGCTCAGGAGTCTGTATTTAACATCTGTGTCTCAGAACAAATGTATCTGCAGACTGCTGTTCTAGATTTTGGACATCAAACCTAAAGGTGAAGTGAGATGGTTTTTATGTTTTGTTGTAGGAATTTTCTTTACTTAAACATTTCCTTGGTTTGCTTTATTAAAATTAATTATATTGCTGTTGGAACAATCAACAGCCACAAATTGTAAGATGTTTGAAAAAAATACAGAAGTTGCTGGCATTGTTTAGCAAAATCAGATGATAAGTGGTGATTCATGGTTTGGGGGTTTTTAGTGATATTTAGAAAGGCTCAGAATGTAGTGTAAGAAGTTTTTTTACCCTATATGAATCTAGAAGCCTGAAATATTTATCAGATGACTTACACATAATGGTTTTTCTTACAGCCCCTGAGCAAGCATATATAACATTGCTGTCCCTGAATGCAGCATGGTGGGATAATAAAGGTAAGTCAGCCTCTCAGGATTGTTTATTGAGGCTTTTTGCCCTCTCAAAGACATTGTCTTAGCTGCACTCTTCACACTGTTTGTTAGAGAAGTTGTACTTTCCCCACAGACACAGCTCTAAGAAGGCTTGTAGAGATGCTCTGTTGCTTTTTTCCAAAGGAGACCATAGCTCTACTGCCCTATACCTGCTGCTGGATCACGCAGTCTGATGTTATTGTTGGTTCTGCAGCACAAAGAAAGACTGTGGTTTTTACTCCTGAAATTACTCTAATCATTTTTCAGTCATTTCTTAGTTACTTGCCTTTCCAGCTTGGGTTTAAATTTATGTTCAGAAGCTGGAGCTTTTACTGCTTTGGGCACTTGGACTATTTTTTGGCTAGTCAGTTTCATTTGAAAGAGACTGTTGTCTCTTCTGACTTTTTTTTGATTATGCAATTGTGGATGAATTTAAGTGTGTATATCTGTCACTTATGAGGCTTTTTTTTTTTTTTTTTTTTTTTTTTTTTTTTTTTTTTTTTTTTTTTTTTTTTTTTTTTTTTTTTTTTTTTTTTTTTTTTTTTTTTTTTTTTTTTTTTTTTTTTTTTTTTTTTTTTTTTTTTTTTTTTTTTTTTGAATGTCATGAGAATGGTTTTTAAAAGCTTACAAGGCAGTTTGAAAGTGGCATTAAATCCATGCTCTGTGTTAACTTTGCTGCTGGAAGCTTCTAATCTCAGGAACACAGAATCTTTCCCAAATACATAGTTATTTTTTGGCTGCTGCTAGTGGACAGAGAACACAAATTTGTAAATCTTGGCCTATGTAGGAGAACCTGGAAAAGAATAAGTAAGACAGATACAACAATGTTGGACTATATCTGTGAAATAACTTGGTCTGCCTTCGGTAGAGTCAGTCACTTCAAAAGGGGACATAATTAACATGTTTTTTCTACTCCACTGATGATCACAATGAAGTTGGATTTTGTCTATGCAGTGTACATCAGGCAGAACTTGGTGCTTAGTTGAGTGTAGACTCTGATCTAAAGGGTTAAATATGCAATATGAATGACTGCTGTTATGTAGGATATATGTAGCAAATACAGCTCAGAACAATGGTCTAATATGCACTTGAGAGTTGTCTGCATTAATATTTTGCATCCAGTGAAGATGAAACAAAGGGTTATTATTACGAAGTTCAGTTCAAAGTGTGCGTGTGTGTGCGTATGTATATGATGTGAAAATGCGTTCAGTACTGAAGAAGGAGGTCTCTTAAAATTATAAGGCTCTTAGGAGCTCTTGAGGAGTTGACTGAAGAGTTTCTTAATTATTTTGAGTTAGTGCTGCAGAGGAAAGAGAAGAACACAGCATTGGCATAAGACTGAATGCTTTCATTACACCATTTTCTTAAGTTCTTTAATAGTTAAGTCCATCTTGAAATGGATAATGCAGTATGTTTGCTGAAATCAAAGTCTCTTTCATCCCACTCCCCCTCTTTTTCCACAGCCAACTGTACACCCTACTTGGTTTGAATTTCCCTGAAGAAGAGAAGTTCGGAATTTATTGCATTGGATCTTGTCATGAAAGGAAAAAGAACACCTCACTGATACATAATTATTGGAAATTCACATTCCATGTTTATTGATGAATAATTCTTCAAAGGGTGTGTATTAAGCATTTCAATTTAAAGATTACTGAAATTGAATGTTAAATTGTTTTGGTTAGTTTGATTAAATTCGGGTTTTAAAAGATAATTTGTTTAAAAGATTTTTATTACCTGTAATAGTCTATACAGCAGTAATTTATATTTAGTGTTAAACAATTTGCCACAATTCCTATTCTTGTATTTTCACACAGAATTTTTACAGCTTCTATTGTATGTAATAAATCTTAAGCAAGTGTTAAAAAAACCCACCAATAAAACAATAAACACCTGGCAACATTAACAATATTAAACAATAAACATTCTGGCAACCTTGCCTTTTTGTGCATAAAAATGCATAATATGAAACTTCAATACCATCCTTAAGTTTGTTTCCATTAACTTGATGCAAAATTTTATGGGAAGAACATGTCCAATAAAATCTTTGCTTCTGATACAGCAGTACATCAATGGAAAACTGGTATTTTGAAGGACTTTACATCAATGTTCCATCAGGCTACATTGCCGTAGTCATAACGTTGAGGTTCAATACCTTAATTAATTCATGGAGACAAAAACAGCCAAAAAAAAAAAAGTCCTGACAGATACTAATTACATGTACTTTTATGTACAACTCACTAGGTTGTATTTCCTGTTGTTATCACCTGTCTGTTGGGACACATGTGTGCTTTCATATTCATAGAGGCCTTACTTTCATCCTGGCTCTCCCTTGAAACCAGCACCTGTGGTAGCCATGTGGAACAGCAGCTTGCTCACTTTCTAATCAGGCCATGTTCTTCTTAAAAAACATTGTTTATCATTAAACTGAAAATAGTTTTTGATTTTTAAAATCAGATATATGTAATTCATTTTGAGTGAGCCATCTTTATTTTTATTGTGACTATTTGGCATTTCTCAGTCCAGTGCTTTATTTATTGAATGACAAATGAATAACAACCTTTTTTTTAACCTTTTTAACAACCTGAAACTAATACTGTAGCCCATTCTTATTTTTGGAATTTTATGCATAGTTTCAGTTTGTTGATAAGGAGTGGGTCAAGTGGTCAAAATGTCTAAGGGCCTCACCTATGCAAGTATTGTTTGTAAGTTGTTGTATCTGAAAATTGTCAGAAAGGAATATTATGTAGACAGAAAACAATGCAATGGAAAGATTTCAAGTTGAATAATTTTTCTTAAATGCAATCAACTGTTGTGGTCCACTCTGTATTTTGGTTCAGTGTATTTCATCACCATATTAAATTGTCCTTTTTGCTGTTAATTTAGGTGCAGTTACAGCAGTTTCATTTTATGTGCCTTTGCTATTAGCTACATAATAATTCTTATACATGTAGCAATTTCTAACGTTGAAATAATGTGTTTGACTTCTGTACATGATTGAACATTTGTATTAAATTTATGCTGTTCATATTTGGTGTGCGTAAAAGAAAAATAAATTACTATTTTAAACATGGTACCTTCACAAACTTACTTTGCAGGGTTCACTTTGCTTTCTCTAATAACAAGCTTTGGCCAGAGGCTCTGGTGCTTTGCTGAACAAAAGGAAGAGTGATTAAGTGGCTGAGTGAAGCCTCGAAAAAAGAAAAGTAATTCATGGAAGTTAGCTGATTAGCTTTTATCGCATGTGAAAGTTGTTAAAAAGTTAGGATTTCCTAAAAAACTAATGAGGAAAGGGAACAGGGAACTTATTTAATCCATGTTTAAACCAAGTGGTTCCTAAGGCCAAGACAAAAATCAGTGTTTGAGATAGAATGATACAGTATAGGGTGATAAGACACGGGGTTGGCAATTTAAAAGTATTTTCCTAGCAGCCTGAGAATTCTAGTCTACAGACTGCTGAAATAAGCTTCATTTTAGTTTTCAAGTGTCTTGTTGAAGACTTAGGTTTTTGCATTTCTAATGGAAATCTGGACCAAGCAAACCTAGGTAAAATTGGTATTGCTAGCTAATTAAGGGAGCTGTGGGCCAAGGCGCACAAATACTGCATAATATTACAATGAATACCAGAAGTAGATCTGCAAACAAAAGTACTTCCTCAGTGAACAAAAGGAGGTACTGCCCAGTACTGTAGAATGCCAGGGGATTGCATTTTTTGAGTGTGTAACATCCTGCTTGATCAGATTTCCAACTGTGCTCCTGTCTCTGAGGCAAAAAATCCCCCAAACTAGCAAATCCCATCATTATTAACATGGGCATGTATCTTGGCAATTATTTTCAATATTGCCAACATGTGTGACGTTACTAAACCATTATCAAGCATTTGAGTGTAATGAGTACGAGGTTGATGTCAGCCAAATACAGCCCTTCAGGCACAATTTGTCTTTGTTCTGCAGCTAGGAACAGTAGCGTAAGGAATAAGCAGCTGAAGCAGCAGTAGCACGCAGTTGCTGTAATTCAGGCTTTTTGAAGTTTATTTAGAACACATCATTAGAAATCTCTAATCAGTGTGCAAAATTGCAAGCATATTTTTCATGCTTATAAAAATCTCACTGGAGCTTACTAACTTTTGGAAAATAAACCACCATGTATTTCTTCTAAAAAGATTGTGACAGAACACAGTGTTGCTTTGTTTTTTTAAAAAATTACTTTTGTATAATGTAAAAAGTAAATTGGTGTATGACCCTGTTCTGTAACTGGTGTAGAAACTGAAAGTCCCTCTGGAAGTTAAGGTCACTGACTTTGGTGAAGCAAAGTTTTGTTACTTTGACCTAGACCCACTGCATCAAACAATTGCCCTAAATAAGAAAAGGAGGTCCTTATTCTTACAGCTACCGTTTTCACCTACTTGCCCTTTTTTTCCCCCCTCCTCCCTCTAATATTATTACTGTTACGTTTTTTCATGGGAAAGAAACAGTAAATTGGGATGGGGGAACCAAGACTACTTGTCACCCAAAGTTAGCATCCTATATAACAATGAACAAGAGTTAGTAAATGAATGGAAATTTCTTTTAAATATGAAACAGTATTAAAGAGCAAGTGGCCTGGAAGATACTGGGTTAATGCACACTCTTGAGGTAAAAGCAATCCCCAAGAAGTCAGTTGTTCCAAGTCCTCTCCAGCAAATTTGTTGACAGCAGTTGCCATGTATAACAGAGAATGATCAGTTTATCATCTCTTCACACCATTTAGTGTCCGACTTAGTGGACAACCAGAGGAAAGAAAACTGGTAAGGATCCAGCAGTCTTAAATACAGCTTTCCTGCAGTGAGAGCCTGGATATGAGAGCCTTGTAGAGGCTGACCTGGAGCAGAGGCTGGACAGAGTGAAAGGATAAAGGGCAGGTATTTATTGAAAGGCCTTCACAAGGGTGCACCTTGGGCAGTGCAGGAGTCTCACAGAGACTACACCCAAGATGGATGACAGTCACACGGTTTTCGGACAGATATAAGTTTTGTGTATTTGCATATCAGAGGTTAATTGTCCAATTACACCTCCAGGCAGTGGAGTCCCCTTCTCTCAGTTTGCTCCCTCCCAACTCACTTTTGTTTACATTTCTCGGAGCCTGAAACAGTGAGGTGTCCTTGATTCTCAGGCCTAGAGAGGAATTGTGTCTGACAAAAAACGGGAAAAGCACTAGCTAACACTCTATATGGAGTTCAGAATTATACACTAAAGAATTGCAGGATTACAAACATGAAAATATAAAAGCTAAAACCTTAAGGCATCAGATAGGCCCCAAACAGCCAGGAAAAGGGAAGGCTTAAAGCAGTCATTTAGAGCTCCTTTCTCTACCACCGAGTTGTTCACCATACTAACAAGGAGTGCCCTTGGCTAGAAATCGTTCCAGGTTGTCTATGGCTAAACTTTTCAGAGACAGAAAGAGTAAAATGGCTTAATCACAGACTGCATCAGTAATAAAATAACTAACACCTTTAACCTCCTCAGGAGCCAGGCCCATGCTGCCATGAAAGCAGTGCTTAAGCCACCAGGATGGCACCTGGTATCAGGAATGACAGCAGGCATGTGGGACCCAGATGGCACAGGCCTTTTCGAAAAATACAGATGCTGCAAAACTACCATGGAGAAGCATTTAACAATGCAACTACTCAAATAAGGTGGAATTTGTAGAATTCTAGAATGCAAACAGCTGCTCATGGGAATGGAAAGAAAAATCTTAAGTACTGCTTGAAGGTGGGTGAAATTTCAAGAATTAAAAGAGCACAAATATCTTCCATAAGATCCCACTTCAGGCTTTGAGCATTTTTTTCTACGCTGCTAGAGGCTGCGGCTGCTATCATATTCAAGCTTCCTGCAGAGGGAAGTATTTACTAGTATATGAAAACCAAATTCATGCAAATACTGGTCCCTGCAGCAGCCAGGCCTTTCTGTCCCAGATTGTGGTGTCTCACTTGCTGTGCTCTACAGATGCGACAGCAAGGGAGGGGAAGAACAATTCTTCCCATTTCCCAATATGTTTTCACAGGCATAATTTAGTATTTGCAACACATTCCTAGAGAAGAGAAGAGTAGAGTATTGGATTAAGACACATGAAGGAAGAGACCTTTGACTCTTCCCTACTCGCCCTTTTTTTTTGCATATGTGATAAGGATCACTGTGGTGTTTGTAGGTACCTAATTTAACATGGGCAACCAGCATGATTAAGGAAGAATAGCATCTCTTGGGAAGGTATATCTGGGCTGACAGCAGGAAGCTATCACAATCAATCTTCCAGGAATTAAGTAGTTCTGACTGAGGAGGAGACACTTCAGAAACTTCAATAGTGACAAAGAACGAGGGTGCAAGCAAAAAGCAGGAAACCAACTCAGGATCCCTACAGGATGACAACACATTTGGAGGACCATACAAAAATGTCTAAGTGCCAAATTCCAGTTACCTCTTCTTGTAGAAAACTGAAGGTCAAATTGTTCATGGAATCCAAAATGTTTGGGTTTTAATGTGCTGTTTTTATGCTGGGGCTACAGGTAGGTCTAAAATGGTTAACAGCTAGTTTGTAGCACTAGCTTTGTAAGGAGGAGTCTTAGGGTGAAATGATCATAGGAACACTGATGAAAGGATTTGTTTTTTTCTTCAAACTAGACAAAAAATATAAAAAAGACAACCCCCCCATCCTCCAAAAACTCACCTCTGCTATCTAAAGCAAACATTCGTGAGAGAAAACGACCTGAACTTTCTTTAACACTAAGGCGTATATTTTGAGGAAATTTTCACTACATATTTTTCCTTTAAAAACCCATACAATTTTCAGCTACCATGAAATCATATTTACTTTATCCATTCATCCTAGTCAAGAATTTAAGCTATGGAAGCAGTAGATTAAAGCCAGAGGAAACGGTCACATCACCCAATTTGTCCAGCACTCCAAACACATCACCCCATTTCACATGGCCCTGGACCAAGGCCAGTAACAGCTGATGAAAGCACATCTTCCAGAAAGGCATCAAAGTCCACAAGGGGTTGAATCTTGCAATATAAATTGGATCAGAGTGTCCTAACTTTAAACAGGCACAGTACTTTACTGCAAAAATACTTGATTTCTCCAGCATTAGGTCTTTCCTAAGCTCTTGATATCCACTCTTGCTTTGAGTGTAAGAAATTTTTGAAGCCACCTATTAGTACCAGTAGCTCTATATACTGGGAATAGCTATCAGCTGTATTTTCCTGCTTTTCTTTTCACCACATGTGGCACTTAGATATCAGATATGTAACTAGTGAATAACTGTGAATAACACTACAGGGGGACTCCAGCAAGCCATGAAGCAGGTGGAGTTGACCTCTATTTAGCTCTGGTGAACCTGTGCAACAGAGTTGACAAGCTGGTCCTGTTTCACAGCTGAACTGGTGAGAGCTGGGTGTTACCAGAGCTTGCTCCCCCGATTTTGATTTCTCTCACCTGAAGGAGGGATGTGGCCTCCACTTTACAGGACCTCAGGGGCTGAGCTGCTGGTGGAAACACTGGTTTCGGGTTTCTGAGAGGAATGAAGCCAAGTGCTCTCACTGCAGAGTTCAGGGTAAATATGGATACAGGCATTCCCAGGACAATACGTCTGGCTGCCTGACAAAGTCAGCTGGAAAAATACGTGTATTAACAAAATCTAAGAATATGAAATATTTTCATCCTAATGCAGAAGAGGAATTCTTTAAGAGCTCAGATACTGTCATTTGTGTAAACAATTCTTACTTAGACTCTTCTAATGCTAGGGGGTGAGGGAGGTGTAGTGCATACTGTACCAGTTAGGGCAGGCATTTAGTGAACCCTCAAATGCTTCTGTACACAGCTGGCTAGTGGGTTAACGCTACAGTCTTTGGGAAGCTCAGCTGCCAGTTTTCTTCACCCATATTACAAACCCTGATATAATCAAGCAGGCATGGCTGCTTTTAGGGCTGGTGTAAGGCTAGCGGAAGATTCCTGCTGCAGTAGAGAGTCTGCTGAATTTTGCTGTCCTTCCCTAGAATTCTTTGCCAGAAAAGTAAGTTGTTCCATTTCATACTGAATTTGTGCTTGTTAAATCCATTTCAACTGCATGATATACTGGTATTTCATAATGAAAAGAAGTTACTCTCCTGTATAGGTATGACTTCATTTTTTCTAAGCAATTCTTCTTTAAGTTTCCAGCAACCGACTGAGATAGGGAGGTGTCAGACAGTTCTGGATAGTGAAAGCCTTCAGTGCAGAGGACAGCCTAATCAGACACCCCACCAAGGCTTTAACAGCCTCATTATTTCATTATTACAAGCTAACCAGCAGTAATTTAAACCCCCCGTCCTTTTTTTTTTTTTTTTACCAGCCAGAGTGAAAAGTTTTTTATGTGTTCGCATCCTAGCATACTGTTTGTCAAACAGGAGTCAGAAGAGGTAGGAGAGGCATCTAATCAGGGAAGAATATATGTACTAGCAGCCCAAAGAGGACAACCAATGTAATTCAAGGAAACTTCATGTCAGTATCGTGTTAAAAACTGTATGAATGATTTTTGGGAAACATTTTTAAAATTCCACTTTAAAAAAAATATATTCTTTAAAAAAATAAAAAACCAGTTTAATTACTGTTGCATGGGAGGGAGTTGCAGATAATATGAGAAGAGTAGGGATAAAGATCTAGAGTACCAGTAGGCATTTTTAATTGCATTACATGGATAACTATTTAATAACTTTTGAAAACTTGTTGGATTATTAGGATTCATAATGCTAGGATAATGAGATGTTTGACTATAAATGAGAATATCCTACCCAAACAATCTAAGTCAGTGTAGATAAGACTTGGATGTATTACAGCGTCTGAATATCAACTATGATCAGCTTTTTCACTATATTGCACGTTTTCTCTTTTTGGCCTGATTTCCAATACAGTTCACCAGGCTGAATCTCAAACTGCCTTTCTCACCAGCTTTCTCTAAATTCTCCTCTCCTCATTGCTACTTCATCATTTTGTGGGTCTTTCTTGGCATTTCTTCCCACCTCAAATATTTTTATGTGTCATAGATTCATTGAATGTTTTGGGTCAGAAGGGACCTCTCAAAGGTCATCTAGTCAACCCTGCCCTGCCATGAGCATGAACATTTTCAATTATATCAGGTTGCTCAGCACCCCATCCAGCCTGACCTTGATCATTAATTATTCTTTCACAATAGGCTTCAGTCTACTACTCTTTTTAAGTGAAAACTATCTGGTAGATTTTCCCTGTCAACTGACACTATTTTTTTCTCTAAAAACAAAAACCCCAGCACAGTCTTCAAGCATATTTATTCTGATTCTTTTACTTAAATCAGTGCCAACTTCTCTTAGTTACACTGTTTTGTATCAAAATATTCTCTCATGTGTTTCCAGACTAATTCAAATAGACTATGTCCATCTTTAAGGGTACTTTTGAGATAAGGTACCAGAATATCACTTTGAATATGAATTCAGCATCACTAGCACATAGTATCCTGCCAGTTCTGCTGTGCCTGTCACTTGTTATGTTTTCTCATATCCTTGAGAGCCTGCAACAGTGCTGTTGGAAGCTTTCATCACAAATTTCTGCAAAATATCAGATGTAATCTAGTTGTTTTCATGGTGAGTAATCTTTTACAGATGCTGTTTTACAAATGGGGAGTTTAATGCATCCACCACTTATCTAAGTCTTTGGCAAGTGGAAAAATGGTCCCACGTGATCTTTGCATATATTTTGTATTAGTGGTATGTTAAAAACAGGTACTGTGGTAGTACAGTGTCTGTATAATCATTTTAAGTGTGCAGACACAATTTATTAAGCACCTGATGAACTTTCAGTGTTCATTATCTGGCCAGTTCTGGGAGACACAAGGAGTGGATGGAGGAATGTATAAAACAAACTCAGGTCAAAGGCAGCCAAAATCTCTACTGAAAATGAAGTAGGGGATTGCAAGAAGTTAGAATCAAAGTATAGAGGAAGTATATGAAAGTTCATGATTAACTGGTGTCCAGGTGGCAGAGGTATATTAGGTAAAAAGTCCCCAAAGTGAAGAACAGCTCTCTGAAATGAGATTTTGAGCAGAAAGACACAGACCGTGCAAGTCCAGTTTGCTGCTAACAGTCCCAGGTTGCATTCCCTAACCCAGGACACACCAGTTTGCCACAGTGTTCAGGTTAGCTGCTCTCGCTGCACAACAGAAATCCCTTCTCCAGAGAACCAACTTGATGATGGACTGTCAAACTTTAAGGAATTTGTAACAGAAAGAAATGGCCATTTAGTTTTGGTATTGTAAACTTTGTTCCTGTATAATCAGCCTCTAAGTGGTAGTGAATTGAAGTTTTTCAAAAGTAGACGCAGGCTAGGAGAGTAGGGCAAGATCTCCCCTGGTTGTGGAAGAGGGGAAGCTTAGTGGTGATTTCCCTTCCATCCTGCAGAGCTTCACCTGCCTGAGCTGTCCTCACCACAGTGTGAATGCCTCTGCCGGTCTCTTGCTTAGCCCGGGCGAGAGCAGCAACGCTCTATCTCCGTGCTATTTCACATACATTCCTGCATTCTGTCCAGTTAGTCAGAGTTGGATTTTATTGCTAATATACAAATTGAGAATTCAATACACATTAAAACTTGCTTCTTTTTGCCTCTATGTCTTCATTCATTTTTAGCCTCCAGTCTTCTTGGACATGCCTGATGCTTCCTCATGCCCAGAGGCATTAGACTACCCAGACCTGGTTAAGCACAGTCTTTGATGCACCATGGAGTTCAGAAAAAAGGAGAGAGAGGTTTTTCAAATATCTGACTGCAGGAAATACAGGGTGACAAGGAGTTGGGATAATTCCAGATCCCCTGCTCGAAGAGGTAACAGAGGGCCTGCAAAGCCCTTGCCAGCCCTCAAGGTAGATCAGCCTCTGTAATTGTTCTGCTAAGCAGTGGAGAACCAAACGGGTTGTAAACCAGCAAGATTTAATGCTAGCACCAACTCAAACCAGAATAAATATTTAGTATATTTATTTGTAACACACATCTAAAATCCTGACCTAAATGAGAAAATAAATGCATTATTAGAGCTACAAAGTGTTCTCAACCTGGAAATGTTCCAGTCATCAATGAGAAAAATTTAAGGTTGCAGGACAGACAGTAACATGATGCCTTGGCCTGAAAATATGAAAATGTGACCTCTGAGCGAAGATAATCCAAAACAAAGACATTCACATATAGCTTGGAGAAAAGTGTCAAAGGAGTGGTAGTTCTAGAGGGACAACTGTTTGAGGAAAGATTATGAAAGCTAAACATGAATATTTGCCTAAGCACTTATTTAGTACAGGATAAAGAGATAGTTCTACAACAATTTTTTCCAGTAGATGCACATCAAAATTTTGGAGAGCAAATTGAAGACACTGATTTCTGACATATCCCATCAAAGCATAAAAGTCAGTTCTTAATCAAATCCTGTCTGAATCAGATCATAAATTCTTGAGCAATTATCCTATAACATGGGAAAAACCCCCCAAGAAAACAGGCTGGCTTGTGACTTGTGTCAGGATCTTCCAGAAATTTCTACTGGGATTTTTTTGAAACTAGAAGTTTCACACCATGTGCTGACTTGTGCTGAAAAAGCACATTAGACCTCAGCTGGGAAGAATGTGAGTGCAAGCCTGCCAGGGGAAAAGCCCATCTTCTAGTTTTTTCAATCAGCACAGCTTTCAAAACCTTGTTACCATTAAACTGAATTTCTGATATGACCGCACTATCCCTATCAAACTAAATCCCGGTGGAAATCATGGGAAAAAGGTCGGTAGCTCAAGCTAGGCTTTGAAGATAGCTGAGCTCAGTGACAGCACTAAAAGCAGCAGTTTTGTGAGAGATGAAACATGGTATCATAATGAATCCTCGTATGTGCAAGGTACCAGACTGAGAGCAATATGTAACATTCATTACTCATACCAGCCAATGATGACAGGATGACAAATGGTAATTTAAATTAGGGAGGCAATCAAAGCTCTGATTATTCAATTAACATACAGCTTTATGAAATGGAAGATAGTATATTTTTTTTAATGTTGGCTACTTTTATCTCCAACTTTGCAATACCTGATACAAAGTGGAGAATTTTAGAGGCTTTCAAGAAACAGACTCTCATGTGTATGTGAGCTTATTTTATATTTTTTTTCTCACAAAGTACTTATACTATCACAATCAAAGACACTCACTGTGATAACATTTCAGAATAGATTTTCACTGAACAAAGCCTCTGTTCTGCAACTAATTCATCAGTTTCTGCAAGTGAATGCTTATCATTCCCTAACCCTAAAGAATGACAAAATCAGTCTCAAGTCTGCCATGGATTTGTTCATCTGTGATGGCCCAGAGCCTGCATGCAGTAGAACACCTCCAGAGCCAAAACTCAATGTCGAATGTTTAAAATAACATCTGGTTTTGAAAAATGTGCACACCTAATAAATCTCAGACATATGCTTATATTTCCATACCTTGAAATATCTCAGCGAAGGGCAAAGCAGCAAGGCTTGGCCTGAAGATTTTTAAATTATTTTAAAATTTTTTCTGTTGAAGAAAAGTTTAGTGGAGAAAGCCAAGGGACAGAACAGTGCCAGCAATATCCTGACCTACACAGGTGAAACCCAGGGCACAGAGAAGAGTGCTGCCCTCCTGAGCAGGGTCTGGGGATGCTGCCATTGCCAGGTCTCCAAGGCTGCCAAAGGCAGCTCCATGGAAATACCTGCCTTAGTGGGAACCCCAGGGACAATAAAGGACTGTAACTATGCAAAACCTCACAACTGCACAATGGCTGCTCAAAAGGTAGGGATTTGGTTAATTTGCAGTTTTAAAAGAAATTAAGACTGCCTTTCAAGGCACTAAGGCAGTCAGATTTTATCAGTTCTCACGGCATTTTGAGTAACTACCCTGGCTTCTCTCTGGCAGGAACAACTTGTTACACTGCTGTTGCTTTTAACTGGGGTCTCAACACACAGGCCCAGAAAATGAACTTTTAAAAGATTAATGTGAAAAGTAATAATTCTAACTCTCTGACTAAGAGACCAAGAAAATCTGACCAAGAAAACACAAAAAAAAGTCATTCTAGATATCAGGCTTAACTGGTCCAGACAGATGAACTATAACTTTGCAGTACCCTGGGATGTGAGAAATGAGGCACACCTGGGCGCTGGGCAGGGCACCATTGTGCTCAGAGTGCCCGCCTGTGCTAGTCAGGGGCAGGAAGCAACTCCCAAAGGATAGCCATACAGTATCACACCATCTCCTGTGTCTCTTGCCCCTCAGATTTCATCAGGAATACTTACCCAAGCCAAAAGGATTTGATTGATAGGTTTTAGCACAAATACTGCGAGTTCAGCCTTTAGATGTAAGTAATCTTGGCAAGTCGTAGCTCTGTACCCTTAATAATTTACCTCCCCTTCTACATGTGTAGTCTGCTTGTAAATAGATGACCAAAGACTTATCCAAGCTGTTGTACTCTGAGGCACAAAGCCTACTCCTGCCTCTTTTCCTTTCCCCAATTCTCAGTCCACTCTCCTCAGGCTTGAAGTCTGTCCAGTTGTGGAACAAGACAGCCACTGCTACAGCATGGAGGAGGTTACTTATGAGATGCAAGCGACAAGGAAAGAGGAGTAAGATTGCTTGCTGTGGCAGGATCCATCCTGCAGTATTGCTCTACCTCAAGTCACTCTCCTCTAACTCATCAAGGAAATTGGGAAAGATCCTGCCAGCCTGATGGAACCAACCCCGTGGTGACAGCCATGTTTACTAGTGGAAGCATCCTGTAGTCTAAGTAATATTGTCACTGTGGAGGTGTTTCTCTGATACCACACTCGCATAATCTCAGATCATATATGCAACTGAAATAGGCTAAAAGATGGGCTCAAAAGAGGAGGGAAGACATTATTCTGTCTCAGGGAAGGATTTCTCTGAATCAAACTGAATTCCCCACAGGCAACATACTCACATTTCTGACTGATTCAACCTTCTTCCTTTAGTGGAAAAGGAGTGTAAAAAAAGCTCAGCAAGAAAATTACTACCATTGACTTCAGTGAGCTGATATTTCAATGTTGAAATTTTATTATTAATATTCTTTTAAAGAGATATTGGATTAGAAATACGCCCTTTGGCATTTTTTTACCCCCCACCAAAAGAGAAAGAAGCAACTGTTTTAAATTTCCCATGAAAAAATAAATTTAGGAGAAGCTTACTGGACAGTATTTAAAAATACAGCGTTGTTTTTGTCAGTAGTCACCCTGAGTTCAGAATTAAATAGTAAAACAATAAGTAAAACTATAAATAGTATGCATCTGCAGCGATAACTTGTCGAATGTTGGCTACATTAGGAAAGACATTAAGTCACAGCCTTTTGACCTACTGAGGGAACATCATCAAGCCAGTGTATACAAGAACGGTATGCCAAATGCATATTATGTACACATAGAATGCCAACAAGAAGATGGAGGAGCTTACTCATCCCAAATCACCTCAGTATTGCTCCGAAGTACTTCCCTACTGTCAGGTGTCATCCTTAGCAGGATGTAGGCACTGATCTTGCCTACACAGCAGCGTAGGGTGTGACTGAGGAAAATGTGGGTCACACAAAAAGGGATTCAGCATGTGGGGGAAAGGATTCCACATAAACTGGGAGACCAGTTGTTCTGCTGGGTAGCTGCAGGACGCTGTCTGTGCATGCACAGAGGAGAGAGGGGGCTCAGTGGGGAGCTGCTGTGATGATCGAGTGCTGGAGCACTCTAGGTGTGAAGAGCCACAGGGGGAGCTGGGCATGCTCAGCCCAAGGCAGGACCTGAGGGGCCTGCTGGTCCAGGACCTGGACCAGCAATGGGATGGGGAGAGCTGGACTGAAGACAGGCAGGTCCTTCTCAGAGGTGCACAGTGAAAACACAGGAAGCAATGGTCCTGGATAGGAGCGAGGGAAATTCCAACTAACCTTTCTTTCCCCTTCCCTCCAGGGAAGCTGGTTAAGCAGTGCAAAAAAGATGCCTGGGGAGCATGTCAAATCTATCCTTGCAGATACTCAAAACTCCCCTGGACAAGATCCTGAGTGCCTGATTTGACTTAGATGTTGGTCGTGTTGGAGCAAGATCTTCAGAGGTCCCATCTAACAAGAAAAACCAAACACAGAAGAAAAGCCAAATAAAATCCATTTGTTATCCAGATGGAAGATGGCAGTGGCTGGCCCTGACCAGCATTTCCAGAAGGTAACAAAGTTTGTGAATAAAACATTTGTGAAAGGTGTGAGATTGAAGGATATCCTTGCATCCTTCAGTTCAAGCCACAAATTACAAGGAGAGGAAACTACCAGGTACCCCTTTGCCCCCCATTCGAGATCCCTCCCAAGGTTGCTTCTCAAAGACAAAGGATGTTCAGCACAGCAGGAGTCCTGGAAATGCATGTGGAGTAAGTCTGCTTTTCACTGGGCTGTTGGAAGAGAAACCTTTAAAGATTGTCTCATGTGACATCTTGACTGAATGCAGTTCCCTTTCCTTTCTATCCTGCATCTTCAAAAACCTCTGTAAACTGTATAAGTTCCACAAGTAAAATATTTTTGTTTGCTTTAACCTTAATCTGGCATGACTTAAAATGAGTTGCACGATGTTTAAAATCAAGACACCATGTAAAATCGCATTTGTGTACTCCTCCTCATGTATCCAAAGAGGTATAAATTGCATTCCTAACTAACTGCTCTGGGGGTTGTGAGTTGGCAACATGGTAGTGCTGGTGTTTGTGTGGAATTTTCTGGTGGAGGATGTAACGTAAAGAGCTGCAAGGGTGTCCCTGCAGTAGGCTGACGTGCCAGCAAGCAGTACACCTCAACTCTGAAGGCTGAAAGACCTGCATAATTTTTTGTAATAACTTGTTATAGCTTGGTGACAGCTTGAGGTGAGGAGAAATCAGCTTATATTTTTCATTTTAGTATGTCCAGCACATGCATTAGCTTTTCAGAGCAGTACATTTGTGAGAGCAAGCCTATGTGCTGGAGGCTGGGAAAGGTCACTTCTGAGTCACATCACAATATTAATTGCATTTACTACACTATAATTTGTAGCAAGCGATTGTACAAGTTTTCATTTAGAGAGCATAGCTGAAACCCAGTTTCTTCCTTCACAAGCTATATCAAAGAGTATTTGTTTGATGACCAGAAAAAAAAAGTCTGTGAAGTGTTTAATGATTTAAACACAGAACAACAGCAGAGCCACAAGCTAGAATTACACAAGTTAAAATGATTTTTCTTCTGTCTTTTTTACATCTCCTGAAATCATGCCTGATCAGCATCCCAACATGATCTGAGACACGCTAACAAAAGACTTAATCTAACAAATATGTCTTTTGTTAGATACAGAGTTAAGTATTGTATAGATCATTATTGGTTTGCATCTCAAAGAAACTTTCAGTCTCTTACTATGGAGATAAAATGAGACAGTTGAAATATTTTGGACTTGATTTAGTAGCTCTTTGCTCTTTTCAAACAAGCACCACCAGGGAGCTGCCACAGTAGAGGTTTGTCTTTTTAGGAAGACCAGGAAACCTCTAAAGATGCTAATGAAAGATGCGGAGCACCCACTTCTGCTCCCTCCATGAGCCACGTCCCCTTCCTCTTGCTGACCACCATTGCTCAGTTACTATGACAAAGGTTTGTCCCAGAGCTTAGCTCTTCCAAGTCAGTACTTTCTCACATTTTCCAGCCAAGGTTTAATTATGGCCAGTTTTACTCCTCTGTGCTCTTCCTGAGACAGTTACATAGCCGTCTAGTCACTGAAGGCAGTAATCTTGCCCCCCTGCCTTTACTCAAAGAAAGGGCTAACCTTTCTTCTTTTTTCTAATACATACATAATTGATTCAAACCCAAACACCACTAGCTTTTATCAATGTTGAAACTTTTTGCCATGGGGTTTACTTTGAGCTTTGTCTGCTGGAGCTAAAAAAAAAACCTCACCCCTCTCTAACCAATTAAATAATGCTTTCCTACTGAACTAGTTACAGAGGAAACTTGTAGATATGCCTCAAGGGAACTCTGGCTTCTCAAAACCCAGAAGAGAAATTAAATTTTATCAAGCATGCTGTATATTATTTTAGTGTGATTTGAGGTGTCTCAGAAGTTCATAATATCGCAGTAAGTGCATGGTTTGATGAGCACAGGACTCCCTGGGTATTTTTCATCCATTTAGTTTTCCTCCCACCTTCCCAAGACTGTTTCTATTTGTCTTTACAAGTTGTCTGAGCAGAGCCATCTGTCAAACGTAGCAGCAGAGACACAAACACAGGGAAGTTCCCAGGCTCAACCTGCCTCAGTCAGCAAGGACACTGCTTCCGATTTACCAAACCTATGACTCCCTTCAATCTGTTCCCAAGAAAGAGCAGTTGGCCACCACCAGACCTTCTCCAGCAATGCTGTCCACCTCATCTCAAGCAATGGCTCCCACATTCTTAGGGAAAATCTCGAGGGGAGACTGGGGGTGATGGTATATCAGGTGAGCTGTTCTTCAGTGCAAGCAGCTTCCAGCCAGGTTCTTCCTTCATGACTTCCTCAGTTTCCCCACGTTACGACTGAATGTGCCCCTGTGTTCGTACAGTCAGAAGCCTCCAGGGTATTCTGCTGCTCCAAAGGTTCCACATGTGGCTCATAGCAGATTTTTGGCAGGCCCAGGAGAACTGGCGAGCTATCCTGGATAATTGCTGAGGCACTTTGTTCCAGGACACCTGCTATCAGTCTCATTTATTGGTGCACTGCTGCACTGTAGTGTTGTAAAAACCACTAAAAGGAAAACTCCTTGGCTGGAGTTACCAGAAATACACTTTTCAGCTGTTTCTGTGCTCCTGTTCACTGCATGAAAGGATCACAGAGGCAGCAGTAGCAATTTCATGCCGTCGCTGTCCCATTTGCACTGGGTGCCCCTAACATATTGTCCCTTTCCTCTCCCCACCCACACCCATTTCTAGTCTCACCTCATAGTGGGATTTTTAGTAATAATTTGCAAACCCCTGACTATTACACAAGCCAAAGCAGAGTTCTCGAGTTCTCACCAATTTCACCAACATTCTATATTATCAGATGGTGGGGGCTGGTGACACTTCGAGTGGACAAATTTTTTCTGTAGCTACATTGCATGACTCACTCAGTACTGGTGTTGAAATCCCAGATTTTTCTGTGCATGTGAGTGTTCTCTCCTCCCTACCCACCCATGACCACCAGCAGGACACAAACTCCTGCAATTTTTATCTCACTTCATGTTATAAAACGACTGCTGAAACACAGAATTAGTTGCACACATGTAAGGCCCAAGTGAATAGACAAGGTAGAAACCTAAGTAGAGGCATGCCCCCACAGGCTTGATGTCCTGTGAAATCTGCTGAAGCCACGGCATCCTTTGCCAGCACGAACATCAAAAGAACTGCAATGTGCTGGAGGCCAGTTTGGAAGAAACACTGATGGTGTATAACAAAAGCCAGGACAAGACAGGGTAGAAGAGCTCTGGCTAAAGCAGGCGGCTCAGAAAGCACGAGTGGTGCTGGAGCAGGACACCAGTGGTGGTCCACATGGGCTCAGACACTCAGCATCTCTTGGGATCAGGTGCATGGTGAGCGTGACATAATTTGAATGAGTATTTATAGTTTATTAGTAAAGCAGATGAAATGGAATGAGAATTAGAAGATCCCATCTAATCCTCTTTGCAAATGAGTTTTTTCGAGATGTAAGACTTGTATATGATTTCTAACATTCAAAATTAGAGACAGTTATTTCTGATTAAGTTCTATTACTACATTCAAAATGAACTTAGTAATGATGAATTTTTTCAGTACTAAAAAAGACATTAAAATGCAAATCCAGGGATCTTCTTCAGCTGCTTAGTATTAATGTCCAACTATGAATTGAACTAAGTTAAAATTGAGTTAAGGGTCACTCTTTGAGGAAAAAGAATCCACAGTTTTGGGAAGATGTGTCTATTTTTCTGTAGCACGAAATCTGTTATAACTTTCCTGGCTAGTGCAGCTGTTATTTCAGGTGCAAAAAACTCTTACCTCAACAATCATCTTCAAAGACAGAAAGCCTTCACATGAAAACAACTAAAAGAAAGACCTGAACTTAAAAATAAATAAATACTGAAGCTTCTAAATTTGGTTAAACTAATAATGATTATGTCTGTCACTAAGAGTTTAAATGGCAAGGTTAATGTTAACTTTTACACTTAACAGCATCTGCTATAGAACAAAGGCACTGTCTACTGAGACTCAAACCTGCAGCAAATGTCCCTGTTTAGGGTTTATATCTTCTCACATATCACCCAGCACGGAGAGATACAAAATAGTGCAGCTCGCTCATCCAAAGTCCATCTTGTGACATTATCAGAGATACCAGTAAATGCCATTAATTTTCAAGTTTGCCCTCAAGAAAAAAAAATCAGCACCTTCCCTTGATGTTGATTGGTCTCCTAGGTTTTTTTAACTGTGTTTACTGAGCAACAAGTCCCAAATGAAGTTTAGCTAATTTTAGCAGAGGTGAGTCATAGAGATCTGCAGGAACCAGCCAAATTCAGCATTTGACTGTGTTCTTTGCTTCTTGCAGG
This sequence comes from Callaeas wilsoni, assembly GCA_013398955.1. Classification (NCBI taxonomy): domain Eukaryota; kingdom Metazoa; phylum Chordata; class Aves; order Passeriformes; family Callaeidae; genus Callaeas; species Callaeas wilsoni. The sequence goes on along the minus strand of VWPU01004350.1, from coordinate 40,282 downwards.
TTCTAGAGGAAAGTGATAGCGATTCACATGGCTACAAAAAAAAAAAAAGTTTCTGTTTCTGTTGTGTGACTGAGCTGAGGACCCCACATCTGCTCCTGTTCCCCATCTATTCTGTGCCATCAGTTTGAACAGCTGCATAAATAAATGCTTCACACACACATTCACACAAGCTCTTATATTGCAGAAAAGTCTTAAATGAAAACTTAAACTCTCAGGTTTGAGGGAGGGGCTGTGATGTTGCTGAAAACTTCCACCATCAGACTAGTTTTATGTCACAGCCATTGAAGGTCTTAGGTATTAAAAGTTTTGTACAAAACCTGAGTGCAAAGCATTCACTATCACCTCTTTGATAAGAGTTTCATGAAGCTGTTCAAAATCACTGACTTCCTTCCTTATTTGGGAAGAAACTTCACATTCACCAACAAATTAACTTTCCATTTTGGAAGACTTGTGTTTAATAATAGCCAGATGAATTCTCACTTATAAACTGAAACAAATGCCCAAACAGTGCCATTTTAAATCGTAAAAACTGCTATGCAGCAGCTAATGAAGAAAGCCAGACACTGGCCTACCATAAATGAGTCCCTTGGCCCAAAACACAATTCCAAACATCACAAAGTTCAGCCTCGTTTTTGACAGACCGTTTCCAAATAAAGCAGAAGAGACATGTGAACATATCTTGCTATAAATCTGTCTCTCTCCAGCATTTCCCAGAAACTGTAATTCAAATGGGAACTAGATCTGGCAGACCACATTGAGGCAGAATACGATTTTCATTTAAATCGGCAAGAGCTACTGGTTACTAGCATGCAGCATTAAACCACGTGTACTTATTAGCGTCCTAGCAGAAACATGAATTTTAAAACAGATGGTAGAAGTTGAAAGAAATTGAATCACAAAATAAGATCATTAACATAAATGCTTCCTCTTCTAATCAGCTACCACTGTGGTACTATCAACTGGAGTGTTGGGGGATATCATTCATTTCCTCATCCCAGAATGTAGATATATGAATTGTTTCACTCCCTACTTTCCCCCTGCCCCCATACACCCTTTGCACAAGCACTTTCTTTTCCCTCAGTTAGAAAAAAAATTAGGGTGGACCATTTTCTCTCCTTCCCAACACTGAAGTTTTCTGCACCTACTGAAAAAACCCTAGATGTTGACAGAGAGGGTTATTCTGGGATGACATTTTAGACTTTTTCCTCCCACACTAGAGTACAACCAGTCAGGTGAAAGCATGATAGCTTGGGAAAACAGCTAAAAAAGTACAACCATGGAAGAAAAAAAGCAGAGCTTGGACATTCACATTTCTCAATTTACATAGCAAGTAAACAACCAGTACTTTGTGCTCAAACCATTCAGCTACAAATAAGTTGGGTTTTTTTACCTTCTCCAACAGGATTTCTGCAGCCAGAATTTAACCCCCAGTTTAACCACATCACAGACCAGAATGCTGGTTAAAATGCTCTTCACTGGCAATGGCTGTGAGAACTGACTTGCTGGTACACGATACAGGTAGAACTAGAGCACCAATAAAACCCAGTCATCACAAGACCCGAAGATGCTTAAAGTATACTAGCATACTACAAGGAATGTCAAAGCTACCTCAGAAAAAAAGTCACGTAAAAATGGTATTCCCTTACCTGACAGAGCTTTCAAAAGAGCAAGTTCATCATAAATCCCCAAGTGCAATAAGAAAATGAGTTTCTGTGGCTTCTTTTCCTTGAGGAACACAACAGCTCAGTGCGGGGTGCTGCCTACCCCCTTGCTCAGCTGTAACCTGTTAGTCCTGTCGGATGCCTGCCCAGGTCCTGACCTGCCCAAGCCCCAGCTGACAGCAATGGGTAGCTTGTTCTGTAGGACCCTCAGGGAACTAAATTTTTTTTGGTGCTGAGGACTTTGCATAGTGCTCTTTTTCTCTGGAAAAAGGAGCACACTCCTGAAACTATCACAAAGTTCCCAAAAGGGCTCTGTGCAAGGGGGCTGCTGGGCCTGAGCTGTAGGATCACCAGGTGCATAATTTTGTTTTAAGCATGAGACAAAACACTGTGAAACTGTTACAGGCATCACTTTAAATTTCTGGGCAAGGTAATCACAGGTTTTGCTGATTTCCAGTGTAATTCACAGTGGCTACATAGGCTTTTGATTTGCACTAATTTAAACAGACTTTAAGAGGCTATTGAATTTAAACCCCAAGCTTTTGTTTCTCTTCCTAACTTCAGGTGCTGCAAATGCTGTATAAACCTAGAAATAAATTTTCAGATAAAAGTGCTCAGTGTAGTAATTTCTCTGCTCTTCTGTGTTGAAGGAATAAAGCTAAATATATGTATGAGGCTGAAAGATTTAGGCATACAATGTTGCAGGTACAGGGCTGAATTTCAAAATCATTACCACCTTCCCCTACATCAAGTTATCATCAATTACTTATATACAGAAAAGAAATTGCTACCATTTTGTGTAGAAGTATCCATGTATTTGTTCTCCCATGAATAAAGGCACAAAACTTCTACCTATTATTTTCCCAGCTGGAAGCTAATCCACGCTAAATTTTGCTGCAGTGCTGAGGATTTCTGAAAAGCTTCACAGATGACTGAGTTGCAGCTTCAATACACAGGATCTCTCAGTAGGCAAAAGACTATCATCCTCTGTTTATCATCAGCCTTTTTAAAGCAGGAAGAAGATCAAGAAAAGAACAGGTGAACCTGTTGAGAGGTTCTGACAGCATTACTTTCCCCAGCAGTGTTAATAACTACCCTACAATTTCGCATGGTTATTTCAAGGCCGTAGGAGTTGAGGACTGACTTAAATTCAGCGGTGCCATGCCACAAATGCAAGTGAAATTGAGTATTTCCATTCGCCCTGCAAGTCTGTTTGTGTGGAGCTGTTGGCCCCTTCATGCAGCTACTCCCGCTGACACCTGACATTCAAGGTGGGCTAACAGGCTTTCACTCTTACAGGACCTGCAAGGCAGCCACCTGCTTAGTAAGGACCTGCACTTATTGCTCAGGCAAGCACTTGTCAGGCTTAGTATGGGTATAAACTGAGTCTGGAACGGATTTGGGTTTCTTCTGGGGCTTTCTAGCACAATTTTGAACCATTTGTCCCACTGGAGTACTCATTGAACGGAACAGAATGAGACTTTTGCAACCTAATTGTATGGTCTTCTTTTCTCTTTTGTTTTCAAGTTCACCTGAACTTCTGAACTGGTGCCTTTTTTTCCCAGTTAGCTTAAGTGACTGTTTCATGGCACAGTGATTCGGAAAATGCTCATTTTATAAAAGCTTATATTTCAGTCATCTTTCAGCTCCCAGAGACAATTATAACACTGAATGTTATAAAGCTAAGGCTGTTAACATACAGATGGCAAAAACTGTTGGTGCAGCAGGAAAGGAATGGTAAGTGTTTAATCCTACCAGCTGCTCTGGATCCTGTGCGTGTGCAGAGGCAAGAAAACATATTAAAACCTTCTCCTTGCACAAGACTAGCTGTGAGCTCTTGATTGTAGGAAGTTCAGCAAATAGCCTTCAAGCTGCCTTGCTAAGAGTCCAGTCTCTCCTGTAATCTCTCTCAATGCCTTCTGGAGAGGGATCTCCTCTCTTAGGACAGCAGTTTGAAGCATACTCTAAGACTGGAAAGCTGAAGGAAACAATGGTAGGATGATCTTGTGCTCCATGAGGAGAGCAGCCACCTCTCCAGGGCAGATGTTGCAGTTCACTGCCTGGGAGTTGTGCTGTGCTCACCTTTGCCAGCACACGTTGACCTCTAAAACAGCTATTTCTGGAAAGCAATAGCTCTCAAAACCAAACATCTAACCACCAAATCTTAAAAGTCTGACTCCTGCTTTTAATAAAGTTATGCAAGGGATGGAACGGAATGAAACATTTGCTTACTGATCAAAACTGATTGGACCCATGATTAATTTGCTTTAAAATCCAAAATCGCACGTTCGTTCCTGGCTAAGCAGAAAAAGCACAGCAGTTGTCTCTCTCCTCCCAAACAATTATGATGATAATGGAAATTATATCCCATTTCTAAATGTTTTCTTTCCCAATGTCCTGAGCTGACACAATAACTTACACTGCAGAGGAAATATTGCTGGACACAGTCTGAATCCTGTGCAACTCAGGTCAGAAGTCTTCACTTTCCCTGTGTGCCTTGCTGCAACTGGGATTACCTGAAGCACCACTGCAGTTCAGACCTTGGGGAAAGGCACTAAGGAGAAATGAAGCATCTAAAATTGGGAGAACAGATTTGTTGCATTGTGCATTTTCCTAGTGAATTGCCTTGTATTGATACATTACCTAATATTCTCAGTTTCCTGAGCTTATGAAGTGTCACTCCCATTTAGCAGCACTTTATTGTCTGGAAAGACATGCTGATAGAGGGATTTTTTGCAGTAAGATGACAGCCTTTGTGAAAAAAATATGGGTCCTTATTCATCTTCACAGGACATTGCAGACAGGGACCTTTCAGGGGCATTTTTTGTCGTACAGGGATGCTTGGAGACGAGGTTGGTCTGAAAACATTCCTGCATTGTAAAATGTCACTGCACACATCATTGCCATTATTATAATTGCTGCAGTTATTAGATTTAGTCTTTCCATGAAATATAGAACTATATGTGTGTTCACACTGCAGCCACAGGTACTGCTCTTCTCTTTTCTGCTGCAAAGCAAGCTATGTGTACCAAAGGCTGCCACCTCCTTCGTGGTCAAAAAGTTATCAAGACAAAACAAATGAATACACTCCGTTCTTCTGTTATGGCAGAGCCAAGAATGCTGTCAAGAGCATGGTGGAAAATTATAGTAATGGGATAATGGAAAAATTACAAGTTGTGGAGAATGAAGTATATTGCTTCTACCTTTAACAGCCCTGTGGAGAATAGAAACAGCTTTTCTGCAGAAAGATTTGATGTAGTGCCGAAAATTTGAATTGACACCTTAAAATAACGTGCCAAAGGAAGGGAAAATACAACCTCTCTTCTTGAAATCCTGTAGCAGACTTAGCTTAAATTAGTACATTTTAGTACTGCTGCCCAGAGGTATGGGTTGGGGAAAGAGTGACTATTAACTGTGGATTTTGGACCAAGTTCATGGAAAAGCTGGAGAGTTGTTTAGTAAGGATAGCTGCTCTTGGTAGTTTGTTTGGAAATTCTATAATACTGACTAAACCCCCTCTAAGCTTCTGCTCACATGGGAGGAATTTTACTTTCTTCAAACTGATAAATTCAATCTGATTATTCTGTACGAGAACTTCTCAAGAAATTCTGGAGGGGCCCTCATTATTTTGCACTTATTGTAACTAGGTTTCTAAGTTGTATTTCTGAAAAATAAAGATGAAACAATGCATCACTTTCTGAATGCCTGAAGTAGTCTTACACGTTTTGATGTCTAGCCCTGAAGTACACAATCAATATATTTATATATGATTTCTTTCCAATAGAGACTCATATTTATGTTTTTAATATTGACTACAACACTGAAAGTGTGTATTTCTTCATAGTACAACTAAAAATAGTAATTACAATTACACAAGCTGCTATTGCACTCAGTGCATTTGCTTCAGTTTGGAAAAAAAGTCTGTAAAAGAAGTATAGGAAGAAAAATGAAGCTGGTAAGATGTATGAACATGTGCTTCCAAAAAAAAAAAGAAGTCTGTAAAATGGTGCCATCCAGGTCTGATGAAGACTCAGCAGGTAAGTGTACCTGTAGTCTCTGAATAAGGAAAAGTTAAAGATCTTTTGCTGTGCAGATCATGCCTACCAGTGTTGATACAGGGAGTTTATCTTCACGGCATTTGTTACAGAGGAAAACTTGCTTATGACTAGGTCTTAATCTACATGAAAATGCATGGAAATTGAGAAACCTATCAGTGCCAAACTCAGAAAGACATTAACTCTGAAAATGTTCTGCGAGTGTAAGCTGTTTGCCATCTCTGCCACAAACACTCCCAGCTCTCCCCACAGACTGAGAAACATCTCCAAGATGTGTCCTGGACTGCCACACCTCTGCTGGTGGCTGCAGAGGTTCCGGTAGCTCTACTCTGTGTCTGAAGGATCTTCCAGCATGAGAAGAAAGTCCCAGGTGCCTCATGCAGCCAGGCCACGAGCACGTGTTGGCTGCTGCAGTCTGCAGAGGTGCAGAATAGTGTGCAGGAGGTGTGAAAGCTCCGCTCCAGGAGATCAGCTCTGAAGCAGAGCCAAGCTGCACTTTGGTACCATAACTAGCGGGAGATATCTGAAACTATCCGTGGGTGGCCAGCAAGATTTAATTCTGCAATGGTTTCTTACATTCAGATGAAATCAAATTTTGGAGAAGCCATGTGTGATACTGAGTATAAACAAAACTCATTCATAGAGTGCTGTGAATCTTCCCTGGAGAAGCCAGTTTTGAACAATATTCCCTTTTTCTTTTTTTAAGACAGAGCTTCTGTTTCCTTGCTGTGAGTTGATCACACATCCATATCAGATATCAGAAATCAGTCAGAGTAATGCTGGAGAACAGAGTGGCTCAAGAATGGATCCTGGATTTCCAAAAGATGAAGCATCTCCTGAGACCTGACTTAAGACCCATCACACTCTCCTCAGTAATTCAGAAAATGCACTGCTTGACATAAGAGATGCAACAGCCAAACATCATTATTCCTATATCTTGGTTACAATTAGAAATTCTTTGCTAGTTGTTGTCATTTAGTAAAACTTTTAATAAGTGTGTAGATACAAATTTAATATTTTGGCCAGAAATGAATATGATTAATTACATTTTGTTATTTGCATTTCCCCTGAGGTATCGGTATTTCCTGCTTCCTTCCCAAACAGTAGCATAAAACTACTTCTACTAGTTATATAATTTGTTATTAATTTAAATAATACACAAACTATATTTTGGTTTCTCTGGGGGAGAAAGCGTCAACATCTTCTTTGGCATAGTGGAAAAACCCTAAACTTCAAAAATTTAAATTTTAAATGAGTTTATAGAATATCAGCATTAGTGTACAAGTTAGACTAGTTTTTATAAGTTTGGTGAAAAGGTTTCAGATGTAAAGTTTCTTTATCTGTGTTGTGTTTGTGTGACAAGGTTTTGGCAGCTGGGGGGGCCTAAAGAGGTGACTTCTCTGAGAAGATGCTAGAAGCTACCCCTATATCCAGTGGAGCAGCCAACTCCAAGACAGACCCACTGCTGGCCGAAGCCATCAGTGGTGGTGGTAGTGCCTCTGAGATAAGATGTTTTTAGAAAGGGAAAAAATACATCAAAATATTGATGAGGGAAACATTGGGATTAATCCCAAATGCATTTTTGTCTGCTTTCAGTTTGACCCAGGAGCCCAAAATCAATCCCCCAAGCTAGGGCTCTGCTGAGGAGTTGCAAGATTGTGCATCACACCGCGGTGCTTGCTGCCACCCCTCACCTAGGCTGCACTCTTGTACTTTGTGCACACAGATAAAATTACGCAGGAGGGTGTGCTGGTCTGGCATCTCCTCTGAAAAACCTGCTGATGGGTTTAAGGTTACAAAACGCTTTGGCAGCTCAGTTGTTACTATGAGGAAGAGACTCTCTGCTGTGGAAGGAGGCAATTCCTCTCTGGAGTGACTCAGTTGTGGCAAAGTTACCTCTGACTCCAAAATTTCAGTGACAAGAGAAGTTACATGTAGGTTTTGGCTTTTTATTGCTTGAACTGCCTAGCTGAGCTAAAAAGCAAGGTCCTAAACTCAGATGAGACAATGCCTTCAACAGAGGTTGCATTTGGCGGACATCTCTAGCCACAGCTTAGAAAATCTGAAAGACTGATATGACATACAGCTTTGTCTGTTGTCTGTCTGCTTAGTGTGTGATGTCTGTTTGTTAAGGTCCATTGTTGGGGGAGACCGAAGGACCGTCTAATGCTGAATTCCTCCCTGTAATGAAAGGTTTGCTTTCCTTCAAAGTCCTGTGCTCTTGGAAGGAGCTACTGATAAATGCGGGACATCATAAGGCCTTGTAAAGCCATGAATACTTATATTCAAATATCTGAAAGTGACTTATTTGGAGTACATATTAGATAATTAATGATTCTTTTTCAAAGATTTGCTGCTGTGGCTGTGTGTAGAGTTGTGTCTGTGCTCACACATGTTTATAGCCATGGTCACATGTTGCGCTCTTTGCCATACTGCACTGTGCAGTTACCGTATCATTAGCATGGAAAGGGCAGTGAACTCTTGTGTTTGTAGCATTTGGAAGATTGATCACAATTTATTAATTCAAGAACTGGGAGAACGAAATACAAAGGAAGCATACATTTGTTTCCTGTATTCTCCCAGATTTTCATGTAATTGAAAAGCAAAGAGTATCTTGCAGCCTGTGGGAAAGTTGACTCCTTTCAGGTCTAAGTCCCTGTTGACCATTTTGGTACAGCATAGGATTGCCTTTCCAGGGGTACTGTAACTTCTTACAGTTCTGTTGCAGAAAATCTAGAAGTGCTACTATTTTTAAAAGGTACTATGCAAATAATATAAATACTATATAAATATGACAATGTAGTGTTATCATTCATCACTCTGCAACCATTTAGTTCAGACTGCCAAGTCAAATTGCTTTTGTGTGTATTACCTTCCTGCTAAGCTCCATCCGAGGCCCTATGAAAATGCACTTCACTCTGACAAACCAAACAATCTGTTGCCAAGAAACACAGAGAGCTCTTTCAATAAGTCTTTTTCTATCTTTATGCAGTTTAGGCAGGAATGGCTTAAATATTTGATTGAAACAGGTCATTAATCAACAGTTGCATTGAAAAGTGGTCTCCGTCATTGGTAAAAAGATTTTATATCTAGCATTTTTTAATTCCACAGAAGTTAACTCTTGCAAATTTCTTGTCTTACAGAAAGCCTTTTGATATAATATTCTGTAATTAAGCAAAGGGCTTTAGAGTCTTAGTCCAAGGTACAGGCAAAGCTCAAGCCCCTTGTTTTGCCTCCCACTGGCTGCAAATAATTTTCTTTGTTTTAGCAACAGGTCTTATGTGAGCACTAATCATAAACCAAGCTAAAACATGGATCTACAGTGCTCTAATGGTTCCCTGGCAACTGCTTGAGTATGCTCTTGACCTGGCAGTGTGTGAAAGGCATGCAACCTGCTCCTCACTCTCTTTTCCTCTCCCTCTTCTGAATCTCAAACTTCCGTAGGGTAAGAATGGGAGAATTCCTACAGTCGCTGTTGCTGGTCATAAACAGTTGTGTGGGGAGTTCATGTTCATTGCCCTCCAGGTTATAACATTCCCTGCCATTTAGTTTATCTGAGCCCTTCCAGTTAGTGGATTTGTGACATGAGACCAGTGAAAGGGCTATCTCACTTTTGCAGGGACCTGTGGGTGGATGGATGGATGGACAGATGCATGATTCTTTGGCAATGGCTTGCAGGAAGAGACTGCATGGTAACTCATGTTTTACTTTAGGTGTGATGGGAAATATGCAACAAAGTGACATAGTTTTCATTGCAGCACAGAAATACTAAAGTTTTTTTGTCTTATACTAAATAATGATTAAATAAACATATGGTTTAAAATTACCAATGTTTAAGTAAATATAAATACAAACGTATGCTCTAAGTAAAAATACAACCGTATTAAATATACTAAATACTAAGGATTTTTGCCAATCACAGATGGTTGTATCTGAGGACAGCTTGTCTTCTGCTTTCATGTTCTTTCTGCTGGAATTCCTTTTTTCTCCTCTAAAGTGCATCTGTTTAGGTGTTTCATCAGAAGAGGTAATAGGTAGCTATAATAAATCTGAGTAGCTGCTTTAACAGATCTTACTTTGAAAGTTATTATAAGATGAACTGATCACTCAAAAAGCCGTGTCAAAAACTTGCAGTGCTGCTAAAGAAAACTCTGATTCAGATGCCAGTTCCAGGAAGAGTTAGTATGTAGCCTCCTATAAAGGACAGCTGAACTGGTATTTATAATGACAGAGTCTGCAAATGAACTTCTTCAAACAGTTTCTTCCATGATTCTTCCAACATTTCTGTGGAAAAGAATTATCAACACAAAAATAACCATGGTTTTGGTACCTGTAGTGCAAAGAAAGCCATTATCATAGAATCATAGAATGGTTTGGGTTGGAATGGACTCAAAGATCCTTTAGTTCCAACCCTCTGGCCATAAGTAAGGACACCCTTCACTAGGCCAGGTTGCTCAGAGCCCGATCCAACCTGGCCTTGAACACTGCCAGGAATGGGGCATCCACAGCTTCTCTCTCTGGGCAACCTATTCCAATATCTTATCACCATCACAGTACAGAATTTCTTCCCAATATCTAACCTAAACCTACCTTGTTTCAATTTAAAGCCATTCCCCCTTGTCCTGTCCCTACAAGCCCTTGTAAATAGTCTCTCTCCATCTTTTTTCTAGGTTCCCTTCAGGTTCTGGAAGGCTGCAATTAGATCACCCCAGCCTCCTCTTTTCCAGGCTGAGCAGTCCCGATTCTCTCAGCCCTTCCTTGCAGGAGAGGTGCTCCCTACCTCTAATCAACTTGGTGGCCTCCTGTGGACTTACTCCAACAGGTTGATGTCCTTCCTATGCTGGGGACCCAGCACTGCAGGTGGGGTCTCACTAGAGTGGAGTTTTTGTAAGAACATAGTCACTTGAAACATTCCCTTAAAACGTGTAGAACTCCCATACAAAGTTTGAAACTTTCTTTCCACTAGACTTATTTTAATTCTTTGAAATTGATACTGCTTCTAGAGAGCCAGTGGTTTAACTGTGGAGTGAACTCAGGAACAAACTTACCTTAAGACAACACAGATTTGATGCGCAAGATTGTTGTGCAAAACAACACAGATTTGATGTAATATTCTCTTTGTTAAATGTCTTAGTCTTTAGGGTTGCCTTAGACTTTTGTTGCTGTTAATAAGTGATGTGGACTTAGGCATTAAGACGTCAAAGTTAGATAAACTAAAAAGTTATCATACTGCCAGCTCAAAATAAAGAATTTTAAAATAATCTGCAGTTTGGTTTGGGGAAAAAATAAAAGGAGAAAAACCAAAGAAAAATGTCCTCCATATCCCTGGGGTGCAGGAAAGCACTTTTTCTAGTGGCAGCCGTTCTTACTCCACAGCATTTCTGAAAGGTTAAGCGTGTGGTAGTGGTGCACACGCTTTACTCAAAGACATGGGACTCAAGCAGAGCTTCTGTATAGAAAACCAGCCATCAAGCAACACTTAGAGGTGTTTTTCAGCTTATCTCCTGTGGAGTTTGCAGTCCTTTTTAGCAGCAGTCAGGGAAGGCAGTCTTGTGATGGAGCAAACAAAATCAGTTAGTGAAATAATCTTAATGCACTAATTGTATTTCCATTGCAAATTGCTGCTGGACTGAATTCTTCCTGCTGCCTCAGATATTTTGAAGCTGTGTTGGGAGCCAGAAAGGAAAGGTGGGAGCTAGGATGCTTCATCGCATCAGTCCTGGTTGCACCATTGCCCACCTCGGCCTTTCCTCTCCTCTTGCTGGTATCCCAGTGCCTCTAGCACTGTCCTTTACTGAATAAGAGGATACTTGCTTTACTTAAGACCGCAGTGTCATTGCGTACTTAAGGGATGTAGAAAACTTGGAGTAAAACTGCACTTTGGTCAGTAACTTTTTCTTGTCCTGTTGCTTCTGGACTGAATCCAGCCTTCACATCAGGAGGTTTTGAGGGAAAGCAAGTCCAGATGTGTGTGTGAATTGCACAATTGGAGAGGAAGAAGAAAACATGATTCTGCCAAATTGTGCTTTTGGAAGGGATGGAAGCTGCTAGAATTTTTTGAGTGGTTTGAAACTCATAGTGCTGTCCATGGCTGGTCCCATGGATTAGGGACATGGGTGCAAGTATAAGGTGAAGTGTTGAGCAGCAAATTACTCCTATCTAATTCTATCAAAAGGTGTTGCAATCTATACAAAAGGTAAAAGCACCACAAATTTGGATGATGTATCTGTATTTGTTCATATGTCCATATATGCATGAAAAACCTCTCGATATCTCTAATCATTATTGAGAGCAGTGCTGAGATATTTTGACAGAGGCTTTGGGCAAATCCTGCTGAAAATATCCTAATTAAGAGTTGGCCTGGTCCCATGACAAGAAGTCTTCAGAAAAGCACATCACATGTTGCTTTGAGCACTCCTCTTTGGCCAGGACATAGAGAAAGTGAATCAATACTGAACACAAGGCTAGGACATCCCAGAAATCATTTTGTAAATCACACAGTCCTGATATTCTAGCAGCTGTAGGTCTATTTCATCTGCATCTGGCTAGCTGCTGTCAGAAGCCTAGCACATCTTGGGCATTTAATGGATTTCTTGGAAATATCTTTAGGACTTTTTTACCATTTTAGCACCATGTATTTACTCCCCTTGTATTTGGACCTCCTTGAGATACCTTGAAGAGTGGCCAGGCCTGGCATCAGGTTTAGACTGGACATACAGGGACAGGTGAGATTCCTGAGGCTCAGTTGTTTGATGGCATGCAAATGTCACAAATGTTATTATATCCTTTCAGCTGTCACATCTGGAGTTCAGTGCTGTAGAGCTTCTCACAGAGAATCAGTTATCTGCGTTGGCAGTGCACTAAGTAGAGATCAACCCTCTAGCAAAATACTCTAGAGGCAATTTTTTCCTCAAAATTTCTCCTATGGGACTTTCCACAGCTGGAAAGTCTTTTTTGGTGCATGACCGTAATTGCTCTGCTTACAGAACAAAACAGAATGGAAAAAAGGCAGGAAAAAAATTCTCGCTCCTTTTCCCACACTGAGCATAAAATGTACTGTCTGGCCTTGAACCAAGGGCCAAGAAATAACCCATTACCATGTAACATGTTCAGCTGGGGAAAGGGCTTTGGCATTTGAAAGAGATGTTTTAAAATCATCTCCTACACAGCTCTGTGGGGGAGCAGCAAAAGCTGGGCTCCTCCCCAGGCGAAGGCAAACTGGTCAAGCCAGGAAGGGGCAGGCAGGGCCAGGCATTGCCACCATGGCAGAACTTGGTCCCACGGCACCAGAAACAGCCAAAAGCCCTGACAAATCCTTTCTGAACTCCTGTACTAGATTTTTAAGCATCCAGATAGAACCCCAGGCTAAATGTTGAGTAGTCTGTTATTAGATCTTTTGTTGAACTTCATGTGTTGGTAATCAATAAATGCACTGGCTGTCAGTAACAGTCCTCAGGCAGAAATTGCCTGCCACTGGGGTCTGTAAATGCATTTCTCCACCAGAAGAAACACGAGGGTATTGTAATAATTTTATTTTCCTCTTCTCACACCTAACTTTTTTTAACTGGGAAGATGGATTTCAGCAGCAAGCTCTCACTGAGGTTAATGTTAGAAAGCTTATTCTTGATGTAAAATGCACAAAAGAAGCTCTAGCAATGATTGATACTGTCAGCGTTGTTATTCCTGACATTAATCCAAAGTTGATATAATTAAGGTGCTTCTAGAAAACACAATGTTCAGCCAGTTGCTGCTGTCTTCTTGTTTGTTTCTTTTTCTTAGGGGAGTGGACTGTTAATATTTATGAAATATTTCAAAGGAGTGGCTTTTGCTCTGGCTTGTCGGACTTCTGCCTAGACTGCATTAGGGACAGCTTATGTCACTGGTTTGTCTGCACTGATCATTCTGAGGTGCTTAATTTGGTCAGCAGTTAACCTGTCCTTTGTTTACCATGTTATTTTAAGTGACTGCTCTTATGATGTGGAACTGATGTTTGTTTCCTTTGTGTGGGCCATCACTGTAGACTGTTAAGTGCAGCAATTCTAATCAATTGATTGTTACATGTAAAAATACATGCATACATATACATATATATGGCTTAGTAATTGTTTAAAAATATAACAACAAAGAGGGCCAAGATTCTAGATACAAACACTGAGGAAAAAACAATCGAGTTAATTTAATCAATGCAGTATTGTAATTAAAAGTTGAGTAGTCTTAATGTTTACTAATACATGGTGTTGATTCTTACTTAGACAAACACTTTTCCAATAAAAAAAAATTATGTAAGAATTAGTAGTATGAAGATAAATATCTTCAAAGCAATAAAAAAGATACTGTGATTAGTGTGTAATTCTGAAGGAAATTAGCAGTACCTGTGAAGTATTTTTGGCCTCCAAAGGCTTTCTCTCTTTTTTCTCTTGAAAGCCATACACACATGATCGGATGTTATTAACAATACTACTGTGTCAGCATAAGTCACTTAACTGCCCTTGCTGCATTCCTCTCTCCTGTTAGATCAGGGAGCTGAGCCCATAAGGAGAAATCAGAATCTGGGCAGCCTCTCGTGCCAGCCTTTCGAGAAGCCTTTGAGGTGAGCTACAGGGATGGCTACAAGGTTTCCTGAGTGGAGCGGTATTGACTCAGCACAGGATCATTTCTGCTTAGGTTTTTCCCTAATTACTACCCAGATTTTCTGAAGAGGCAGCCTGACACTTCACAGGAGGAGAAGCAGGCAAAATTCTTCAGTCTGAAGGTGGCTGGTATGTCAGAAGGCACTTTTGCTGTAGAGACAATTTACTTCCACTTTTCTACAGTCTGGGAAAGTGCTTATTCAACCAGTCGAGGTTGGCTTCCCTCAGGAGCTGCTGCCACTCCAGCACTCTAACAGGTAGGCAGTAAACAATCATGTGAAAGCAAGATAAAACAACAGGAAAAGTTTTGCACTTTCACAGCCTTCAGAACATTTAATGAATATCACTGCATGAACCACATAAACAGCATTCACTGAAAGACAAGTCCCCGTAGGTGCTTTGCAGAACAGTCACTAATTTATATTGTATCCTCTGTGCTTACACGTCTCCAGCTGCACCCAGGATTTCTCTGTGCTCAAGTCACTGCTGTGATACTCTGATGCTGATTCTCTTGTATTAAGGCTTTTGTTGGAGGGTCTGCTTCCGTGCCTCATCTAGGACAGGGTGTGGTCCAGCTACCAGTGAAGGAAAGACTGAACTAAAACTCTGGGATTCCTCTTTTGTCCAGGATTATTTTACAGATGAGCCTGACTCTCTGACCTCTCCACAAAAATGAAAGAGTAGGAAAGCGTTTCAGGTTAATTTTTAAAGTAAAATCATTCTTCCCCTAGATAAAATGTCATGTTTTATTTAAATACCCTGAATTTTCACTTATAAGCTAACAATCAAATAAAACCACCAGAATTAACTGATTGTATAAGGAAAATTAAACTTCTGGATATGTAAATTCATCTATTAGCTTTGAAAAGGTGTTCTAGGGAGAATGGCTTAACTCCAAATCATATGGCCTTATTTAATTATGGAAGCATCATACCACTTTTTAAATTTCATTTAAACTGTTTCTTTATTCCAATTATCTTATGTATTGTTGCAAAAATGAATTGTTAACAAGGCCATTCCCCTGAATGAGCAGCGGCTGAAATAAGGATGTTACTGCTGCTCATTCTTACCATAAGAAGTGGATCATAGCAAGACAGGAAAGGATTTGAGGAAGCAGATCCTTTGAAACATCCTGGTAGCTTCGTTGAGTATCTTGGGTTTGCAGTGTCTGAGGTTCAGCATTCCTTTATTTCCTCGTACAAGCCAGAGACACTAATCCACAGGTCTGAAAACAGTGCATGGCTCTTGGAGAGTGTAAATGAAGGTCCTAAGTTTGGGGGTGTGTGCCAGTCCTCTTGGGGGCCCAAGATGGCACAGCAGCTGGGTATCCCAATGTTGATGTGTGGGAGGTGGCAAGCCAACAGTTTGGGGAAGGATACAGACAAGATGCTCCAGCACATTTCAAACTGGTTGTGGAGCTGGCAGATGTCTGTCGTCTTTTGCCAGGAAAAGTCAGAGCCAGAACCCCTCTCCCAGCTCTTGGCATAGAGAGAGGTACAACCATGCCCAGGCTCCTTCTAGAGCACTCCAACCAATCACGAATAATTAATATCAGATCAGGAGGGAAGCTGAATTTTGTTCTCAAACACCAAAGTTTCAGAAAATTTGGAGTGGAAAAGAAATTGAGTATAAATCTCAAACACAGACCAAGCTCTTCATAAAGCATGTTTCAGTCCTAAGTCACAAAGCTGAAGAACTTATTACTCTGCCCAAAACACCGTTTTCTGCTGACATAAAAAAGTGAGGACTTCTGCAACAGACTCTGGGGAAGCTGGTGTGCATAGTTCGTTGCTTCCTTCATGTGTACTGCTAGTGTACGTAAGCACTCAGCCAGGGGCTGGGCATGCTCTTCACATCCACACAGATCCCACGAAGCACAGAAGAACTGAGAGCAAGGAGTTCACAGAAGGAAAAAAATTCCAGGGAATCCATTATAGCTAAGAGTACAGTAAAAATCAATTAGCAAAAGTGGTTCCTTTGTAAATCCTCAGAATAATGATGGCTTCCACATTTTTGAGAGTTTTATTGGTAAACTTTTTATTTATAAGCGTCTTTACTGGTTAAAACTAGTCAAGTTAATTTTTAGCTGGCTGAAAGGAAATGGTAATATTTGACAGTAAATAACAAGACACTTGAAATAACAGATAAGGGAGATAGTGCACTGATCCAAGGAGGCATTGCTTCTGTTGAAGCATTGTTACCATCTCTATGCAGCACCACTCAGCTGTGAACGTTCTTAGAATTAGTTGTTCTTTTTCTGGTAAAGCTGTGCTTACTGAAATTTTTCATTTTTTCACTGTAAGTGGGTTCTGTGATAATAAGGATGGTAGTTTCATGCTGCACTGAGCATACACTGCTTTGCCTGGTGAGGATTTGACCTTAAATCATTTCACACTTGGTGCCGTTGGAGAAGCAGGAGGGGGAAATATCTATAAATGCGATTCTGACTTTTACATCTCTCTTTTTAGAGTTATCTCTTCAGATACTAAATGTTATGATTCACTGTGCCAGGCTGGGTTTGTTGCTTCATAGCTGTAAGATCGGTAGGGGAGTTCTACCCTATGGTTCATTAACAGAAATGCTTTAAGACTGAGATTTGCAGGAAATCTGTTGGGACCAAATAAGAAAATATGTACGCACACAGAAACAAAATAACCTTAAACATTGTCTGCCTACTTGATCTTTATGGAATTTGTCAATCTGGGTACTTGACAAAAATGGGAAATAGATGTCACTTGGATTAGCTATTTTCACAGTTTGTAGTGTGTATATGTTTGCAAGGTACTTGCCAATGGAGATAACTGTTTATCTCCGACAGTTCTGAAGAATTCCTAAAAGGCACTCTGAGTAGCAAATAAAAACTGTTTGTTAGAAAAGGCTGGTGGTATTTTGGATTTAAACCTTTCCTGTGCTAGAAATTCAAATATATGTGCTATATTTTATTTTAAACTGCCAATTTACACTCATAAATTCTTATGCATTACATTTCTCCCTCTGTCACAGAGGAAGCCTTTTTATGCTGCTACATCTTATTCTCATTTAGAAGTGTGATATTTTGAAAATCTCATTTAGAAGGTCAGTATGGGGACCAGAATAGCACAGACAGATACATTTTCCTCATATTTTACTGGACATAGAAATACTTTCAAGGACAGACCTCGTTCAGCTGCAAGGACTTTCATTCAATAAATGAAAATGGACTCCCTCATCCAAGCCATCTGCCACTTTTTCCCACCATCTTCACCTGCCACCCACTCCTGGCATAGATGCACCATGTACCTACACATCTTCTTACATATTTGTTGTTTGTTGTTGTTGTTGTTTTGGTTTTGGTTATTTGAGGGTTTTGGTTTTGGTGGGGGTGTGAATGAACGAAGGGGAATGAGTTTGAGTTGCTTGGGGTTTTTCCTCCTTCCTTTAAATGCAGACTACTTTCCGATTTGGTTGTTACAAAAATTTGTTTTAAACTGACCCACATGCAATGTCATAGATAATGCAATGAATATGTTTTAGAAATCATACTATGAAATGAAGTGGACAGCAAGGACTCCATCAAGGGAAAAACTTCTGAGAGTCCCTGCAGCAGCTTCCCCAGGGATATTGGATATGAGATGTAGCCTTGGAGGAAAACCTACAAACCCTTGAAAGAAAGAAGGTCCTCTAGAAAGCTGAGCAGGTGTTACACACTGCATGCTGCTACACTGCCCAGAGTGCTCTCACAAGGAAAGACAGCAGAATCTCAGCCAGTGTGAGCAAGGAGTCTGTGGAAAATATTTATCACTGAAAAGGTTACTAACGTGCACTGAAATTGAGAACAAATATAACACAGAGGATTGTGATGTTCAGATGCAGACCTTAATTATTGAACAAAAAATGCTATACAACAAGAAATGCTTATATTATTTAGCAAAACCATTCTTTGATAATTGAACAGCGACTCACCTCACAGCAAGAGAAGTTTCATGTGTGAAGTCTCACAAAGACCAACGCACAAAAGATGCAGTCAAGAAACACAATGCACTGTAAGCTGAAGCCTAAGTATGAAGGAGAAAGAAAGGTGTTATTTCTGATGATATAGGAAATACATTCTCTATTAACAGCCTAAAACCTCTTTCAAATGAAGGGGCAGGTTACTCAGTCACATGCAAGAGTAAATCACCCATCAGCACACATTTTCTGAGTTAACTGTGAAGCAGGCAAAGTAAAATTGCTTTGAATACTAAGATAGACTAGCACACTGTCCATCTGCTAAAATAACTAGAATGATGGCCTTGGCCTCCATAAACCAATACTGGTGTCAGGCAAGACATGATGCTGAGCACATTTGCCCTCGTGCAACTGGCTGTACCTGGAACAGTGGTGGCGGACCCGAGGACAGAAATTGGTTCATTGCAATGGAATCGCTGCTCAGCCTCCAATCTTTGGATCAAAGTCTGGAAAGAGTCTTCTTAATGTTGTGATAAGTAGAAAGCAGCCAGTGTTCATGCAGCTTGCATACCACACGAGTAAATTGGAGCATAGCAGTAAGGAAAATTCATGTACGTTGACAAAGTAGCATATGCCTGTCAGACTGATGTCTAAAGACTTCTGACAGACTTATCAATTATTTGGAGTGTGGGAATGTATGAATGCATTGTTCCTAAATGCAATGACTGTTTTCAGTGAGGTCCAGCATCTGTTTTCCATGTCAAAACGCTCAGCAAGCTTCTGCCATAAAAAGTATGAAGCATTAATTTAGAGTTGATCCTTTGATGTAAATCCACTGTGCAAGGTCAGAATGTTGCGGCTCATGCCAACAAGAATTGGGACCTTTGATGGATGACTGGATCAGCAGTACCCAAGACTATCTCATAGCATGAGAAATGCAAACAATTGGTCCTATCTGAGTCATGGCTCTTAGGGGTTTTGGGGACAGAAGAGCTGTAAAGAGTAGGTGTAACCATATAAACAGTGGTGATTCCAATAAAAGTGATTATTATAAACTTTCATTGTTTTATTAGATTAGCATTTCTTTGAAGAGAAGTGAAGGAAAGTTTTTTAGAGAAATAATAAACTGGAAAGAGAGGGATGAGTATGGTCAGCACATGCAGGATAAGAGAAGGACATAAGCAGGATTTATATGTTGGCAGTATATGTTCTGTGGAAAGGATTAAAACACCCAGACTGAGTTAAAGGTGGATTCTTGATACTGGAGAGAGCACTTGGATGTGTGTGTGTACAGAATAGGATTTCATCCACAGAGATAAAATCTAATGCAGTGGATGAAAGAAAGACAGTGAAAGGATTTGAAGAGGGGCTTGAGATTTTTAAGACAGCCGAAAAGATATTTAGTTTGGCTTAGGCAAATAGGTTTAAACAAGGACAATTTCAAATAACTACTTCTCTGAAATAAAAGAATCCAAAAAGCTATTTTTTTCAGAATAGTCTCATCCTCCTCTGGTTGGAGCAAAAGGTATTGAATGACTTTTGGTGATGAGAACCTCTCCTGGTACTTTTCCTGTTATATTCCAGACTAAGGAAAGCCTTTGAAAATTTATCATCCCAGCTGTGTTATATATTTTGATTTTGATATGTTCAAAGAAATTCCAGTAGGATAGGAAGCTGGCTGGTGGTAGCTATCTACATAATAAATTTATTTGACAATGTTAATTAACAACAAGGTTAATACTATAATTATTTTTTAAAAAAATTATGTAAAACAAAATTTCAATGTAAATTGCCTTATTTGTCCTACTAAATTATACATAAAAGTTGAATGTTAAAAACTTTAAAGATATTTTTTCTTTTTTTTTCTGGTCTGCTGAAGGATTGGCTTAAGAATATTTCCCAATTTATTTGCCTGAGGACAAGAGTCCTAATTAAATGCTAGAACTGCAGACAATTGCACACATGCCTGTGATAAATTAGGCTCACTCTGAATCACCAGTTTTCCTTTTATTTCCTCCATGCAGCTTTTCCAGTTCATGTTCCCCTATTTAGCCAGTTGTAGGCTATATATTATGTATATATTATATATTATGTAGGCTATAATTTATGTTTTGTGCTTTATTTTTAATTTTAATTTATGATGTCATAATTGATTAATATAAGTCAAAATGTCCGTGTGATACATATCAAATTAAGGACAGAAAAGTGTAAAGCACTCAGAAACCATGCAGGAATAATGGCTTTTGTGTGAATCCTCTTTAACACTGCTATGCTTTCCTACACTTCAATCTTGCGGTGAAGGAGGGTGGCTCAACCCTGGAGGAGAGAACAGCGCTTGGAGTTACCAGGTGTGTTAGGTGCGTGTTTCTGCTGCTTGCTAGGATGGGCAAGAGACCATTGGAACAGATCACCGAGCTAAAGCCTTCTGTTCCCTTTCCCAGGGATGGTGCACACCGTGCAGCAGGGAGCTCCTCTCTCCAGGAAGACCTGTTTTTGTCCTGAGTGACAACAGCTCAGCCATTCCCTTTAAAAAAATAACATAATAAAAAAATTTCCTAAATAAGGTATTTTCCTCACACCTCTGTCTTTGGCTTTGTTGTAAGACTAAAAATTTGACCTTAGTTTGACATTAAACTTCCTGTATGAAAGCATGGCCACAGAGAGAAGTTGGATGAAAAGCAACAGCCGGAATATTCATTAATATCTGAACTCAAGTATATGAAAATTCTGCAAGATTTCAAACTGCACAAAATCTTTGGAGTGGATACCACATCTGCAGAGCTGCTTCTGTATTGATTAGAAAGATGGCCTTATACATAAAAAGAATGACTGGCACTAAACCTGAATGTCTGAAGTAATTATATTAAAGCAGATGTTTTAATTTTTAATATTGTACTGAAGGATTTTTATGAGTTTCTTGTCATTCAATTGCTGGACTTAGCCCTTCGAATAAACTGCTTTTTATTCTTTCTGGTGGTGCTTGATTTCCAGCAGTGGGATTTAGCTTTGTGTTTAAACCTCTTCTTTTCCCATCTGTTACTTTCTATAATGTTGGTTTAATTTTCAATTAGGCATTTTTAGTCTAGGCTACGGCTGGTCTGAGTTTTTAATGAATTAACGAAAGCAAACACAAAACAGTTCTTCAGAACCTAAGTTAAATATCTGGATAAATGTTTATATCCTTGATTAAATGTTGTTTCTGCAATATATGATGTTTTTTCTGCTTATTTATTACTCAGAAAAGTTGTTTTATGCTGACCTTGGACCCTATGAATGGAATGAATTTAACTGAAAACACTCAAAATATATCCATCTTGAAGGAGATACTGTGTTGACCCTTAGTTCTACTTGTAGCACAGACTTGATTAGATTCCAAATTAGTATAATTTCATGCTGATGAATTTTAAAAAAATTATTCTTTCTGGCTGATTAATTTCTTTTTATATTCTTTTTATATAACATTTTCCATTTCACTGTTTATGTACTTCCCCATGGAAGGTGAAGAAATTTATTTGGCAGCGTTATAAATCTTGCTTCTCTAAAAAAAAAGTGCATTCTTGAGAAATGTAACTGTGTAGTTATCTTTAAATACAGTGGAATCTGGGACTTAGCTTTAATTAATGGTAGTAATTCAGTTTTAACTTTAATTATTAGCAGATAAGTGAAAGCCATGACTTTTCTTTCTGCAAAACCAATGATTTACTGAAATTAAAGCATCCCTTCAGCATCTGCTCTTGAGTTTTTTTACTGGATGTGAGAAGAACTTAACTTTTGCATGAGTTGTGTGGCTTACCCAATACATGAATAATGAAGTACAAAATAATGAGATTCTGCTGCATGCAAAAGCAATGCAGTGTCTTGTGAGTGGAAAATAAAGTGTATTTCTGTGCTCCTGGAAGGACTCTGGGCAGTTATTTTTCTTTCTGGCTGTTTCATTTTAGGTGCCTTACGCAAGGCACTGGGACAAGGATTTAGAAGAATTTATCAAATGTGGTGTCAAAGTAGTAAAACACCAAAATGGAGGATTCTTTAAGAGAGGATGAACTTTTGCCAGTCGAGATCAGCACAAGAATTGATTTCTAGCCTACATTACAACTTTGCAATCTCACTGGCATGCAC
This sequence comes from Callaeas wilsoni, assembly GCA_013398955.1. Classification (NCBI taxonomy): domain Eukaryota; kingdom Metazoa; phylum Chordata; class Aves; order Passeriformes; family Callaeidae; genus Callaeas; species Callaeas wilsoni. Next base: position 17,890 of record VWPU01004350.1, on the reverse strand, counting down.
AGCTTTCTACCTTGCAACCAGAGCCATCGTGTCTTTCCAGTCTGGGTGGCATGGGGTAAACACCCCTAGGAAATTTCAACATTCACTCACCACTCTCTCCCAAGTGTAAGTTTGGCAGTCTTAAGACCTGTCATGTGAAACAAAGCAGAAATGTTGAGAAGTATTACAAGCGACTATGTATGATTTCATTTTAAATTTAACAGGCATACTGTATTTTCAGGGAGATAATAAAGCAATAAAGGCCAGAAATAAAAAGTTAAAAATAGCATTATTCTGGACTTGATCAGACAAGAAAAGGTGAGTTTATAGTGGATACCAACTATTTTAATATCTTGTATTTTTTAAGTTTGAGCGGTAATCCTAATTAAGTATACATTTTCTCACCTAAATGCCTAACAGTTTCAATGTCTCAGTGACTAGAGTAATATCACTTTCTCTTGGTAAAAACGTTTATGCATCATTTATGGAAGAAAAGAAAATAATTAATTGCATTATTATATAGCTTTTATCACTACATAACTTGTATCAGATATGCTGAAATCTCATTAACAGAGTGGAACAAAGTTTTTCTTTGAATTTTTTTTAGTCAGCCCGATAAGTGTAGAACTGCTGGAAACAAGTTACAAATGAAATCTGAAGCACCTTGAAATGAAAGGGTTCTCAAAGAGACTCTTGCAACTGTCAGAGACATGGCAAAGGTGAAGACAACAAAAATAATTTTTCTCTTCTGTTTCCTTGCAAGCCCAGTGTTGAGTGCAGCTCAGCTGAATTTAGGAATTTGATACAGGAAGTGTGTTAAATTTTAAAGTAATTTAATTATCATTTAAGAATAAAGTGGGTTTTATTTGTACAGTGGTATGCAGGAATCCACAAGCATTTAGAAATTAAAATAAGATTATGACAGACTGAAATACATGTGAAGTTCCTTTGTGATACTATCAAAACTTTAAGCAAAGCAGCACTGATGTTTTGCACTAGTTTGTGTCTCTGTGGTGTAGTCCCTTTTTCCTGTGGTGCTGTAATTCTGCATGAGAATAAGAAACTATTGATAAAAACAACAGTTTCAAATCTAGGTTGTGCTTTTACTGTTTTGTTTGTAAAGCTGTAAATACTCAAGATCAGTATGTGACTCAAGTGCTGATCTACAGCATCTATAAGTGGGCAACTGTCATGGTTATGTTTGATTCGAAAATTTAGTACTACTTTTGAGATTTTCACATCGTGTGTTTTCCTTTACTGAGTCACAGTGAGCTAAATTCATTATTCATTTATCAACCAGAGAGGCTTGAAGATATTTTCCTTGCAAGGATGATGAAAAAAAAAAGGAACCTATACTTTCTACAATTAGAGTTATCAGTTGTATTTGCTCATGAAAATTGAAGTTCAATGGTCATCAGAAAATCTCGAGTGCCTGGAAACAAAGTATGAAGCAGTCACATTTAGTCTTTATGAAGTGAACTTATTCCCATCAAATCAGTTTTAATCTCTTCTTTTTCCTGTACACAAATAAAATAACTGAACAAAACTGTTTATAATTTGCTTCCAACTTGTACCAATTCCTTTAAACCTGGATCACTTTTTCACTTAGTCCAACTTTTTGGAAAAATAACATTTATAATTAAAAATGTTTCTATAGCGTGAAACATACAGTGGTTGGGTTGATGCTATAAGAAGAAAAGGAAGTTTCATTCTATTTTCTGGAAGGCTAAAAACCCCAGACCTTATCTCAGACTTTGCTGTTACAGTTCAGAGAATTCTGCTGAGCCAAAATTCGTGGCTGTAATTTAGTTTCAGGCTTATGATCTATAAAAATGAATTCGAATAATTTCCTCTGAAATACAGTTGTTCACAACATGCCAAATATTGAGTTATGTTTATCAGTGTCGTGCTCTGTATCTAGGTTACTGTTCCCATGAAGCAGGCAAGACATAATTAAATTCCCACAGCACAGAAATATTTGGTACTCTGAGAAGTCTCCCTTACAGTGTTGTTGTGTGGGGTAGATATCGACAGGTTTACCATCTTTCGTACCTCATCAACATCTCTTATCGGGCTCCTGAAAAATAGTATAACTAATCTGAAAGGTGAAGGAGATTTGCTAATTACATTGCTACTGCAAAGGAATGAATTATTTTTAATGTTGCTTCAAATAGAATAATTTCTGTTTTAGTAGTAAAGGAGAGCAGGCTACCACTAGAGATCTGACTGTGCTAGGCACAGAACGAAGTCTAAAGAAAATGGGGCTTTAAAAAGTGACTAATGCTTGAAATCTACAACAGCTGACAATGCATGATGTGCTTGAGGGAGATAGAGGATGGAAAAAAGGGGAAAATTATATAAGTTAAAATGTTATCAGATCAGCCATCCTGACAGCCACCAGCATCCTTGTAGCATAATTGTGGCTAACTGCTTTGTTATCTTCTAGACAAAGAAAAAATTTAAATAGGGAGTTAAAGGGGAAGAATGGCATAATGGTGTCTCCGGCCTTCCAAAAGTGAGAGGCAGCATGGGGAAAGGCGTGAAAATGCTTTTATTAAAGTGTAACAGGAGATGTTGGAGATGGGATCATGCCAGGGGCTGCTCAGAGGTAGAAGCCAGCAGATGAGGAATGTGAGGTTGGAAGGTAACAAGATCAGAAAGGTTTTGTGAGGCTAAAAGAGATTATATTTGAAGTAATACAAGGAGATATTTGGACATGGGGTTAAAGGGCTGGAATGAGACACCAGAAACTGCACAATAAGGTCATGTCCTTTCCTCTCCTGGTGAGCTGCGCTGTGTTGGACTGAGGGTGACAGTCACAGGACTCTTGGAATCCAGGAAAAGCAGTGTGCTTAGCAGTTCTCTTCCGTTGGCTGCACCTTAGGTGGCAGGGTATGCCATGTCCGGAGAATTCATTTTAGAAAACCCCTCAACAGACCGGTGAGGCAAGACATCTCCAGCTTCAGGTGCAAGGAGCCATGCATGAGCTTCACTACAGACGGAGCTCTCCTTAGGAGCCGCTTTGGCTCCATGAGCAGGGGCCTATGCTTCCTGCTGGAAAACCCCTGAGCATGTGCGGCCGTACACCTGCACAGCCCAATGGCCCCCATGGCTGCGCTCCAGGAGCTCTGCCCGCTGCTCTGGGATGGCGTTGCCTTCGTCCGTGTAGACAGGCTGACAGAAACGCGTTGAGACATCCTCCTCTGTGCTGTCGGAGGAGGCCCGCGTGCAGGAGCTAAGGGCTGAGACACAGCTTACCCTCGCTGGTACTTACAGGCCAGGCTTGGTGCCAAGGTCCCCACCGACACAGCTCCATCCTAAGCCCTCAAAATTTGTGGTTTTTAGCTGCATAGTCATGTCATGCTTCGAGCAAGATGGCTGTCCTATTAACCCCCGTTCGGCCTAGCACCAGGTGCTCTCTTTGCCCTTAGCTGCGTGGCAGCACTTAACCTAGCTCCTGTTCTCCCAAAAGCACATGCTTTCTGCCCGTTTCCAGCCCTGTGCTTTGTAAATGGTTGCTGGAAGAAAATACTTTCCAGTATTGCACAATCCTCATTTTACACTGCCACTCTCCCTAGCAGCTCTGCCTGCTATGTGGGTTACAGTGGGAGTGGTGAGCTTGGCAAGGTTGGGAATTACAGACACTTTGGAAGAACAGACACTTGCTAATTTTTTCTTTCTTTTCATTAGAATAATAGGCTTTCTTTTCAAGGTGCACACTAGGGGTGTTTTTTTTCTTATTCTATTACTGTGTTTTTAGGCTATGGATGAATTTCCTGACCTACTAAGTTCTTTTTTTCAAAAGAACCAGTTTTTCTTCCTTTCAGCAAGCTAATATAGATGATCAAGAGGAAGATAATTGAACTTCCTTGACAAAGACACAACTCAGATTTTGAAACAAATTATTAAAGATTATTATTATTAATAAAAAAATAGTACAAATATGAAAGATCCAATAAAATATGCTCAAACTATTATACAAATATGCATTCTAATTTCATCAATTACAGAAATGTGGAAATCTTAAAAATGAAATCCTACAAATGAACAGAGAATGTTTACATGACTTTCTCACAATACCAGTTCACATATGGCTTATTACACTACAAATCCTTATGTGTGCTTAGTCTCTCTATTTAATAAATATAGCATTAGCTGTTCTTTTTCAGAGCAACTATCTTTAATAAGCAGGTCAATTATCTTTCTTTCATAAGCAGGTCAATTATCTTTGCTATTATTAATTTTATCAGAAAGATGGAATTTGCATGCTAATATAATTCTTTTGATCTTCAATTATTTGTAATTTCGTAGTTAAAAAATTTAAACAGTGAAGTCCTCAAGGCAACTGATAATTTTTTAGTACAAAATATTGATAATAATTTTCCTTGGAGCTTGAGTGGGTGTAACAACACCAGGAAATGTGTTATAAACTCTCCCATGACTATTGATGTCTTGATCCCAAATGGATAGGCTGCTCATCCTCTTTCTAATAATGATGTCAGAATTATTTTTACTATGATTATTACTATTGTTACTACCATTACTATGGATCTAGAAGAAGAATCAGATGGACACAAGAAAGAAAATGTATATTTAAATGACAGTACTCTACACGATATGGTCTCGTATGCCCAGAGCTGCTACAACCTAACAATATGTAAAACCTTGTAACACACACCTTTAATAATTTAATATTTCTTCCTTGTCTAGAAAGTACTTAGGAGTTTTTCTTTCTTTAGTGGATTAAGAAGACACCTTAAAGCTTTAGCATCTGTCTTCAATTCTCAGAGCAGTCCTATATTGACATTGTTCTTCAAATGCAGCTTCCATGATTACCTAGAGCAGAAGCCTTGGTTATTCAAGACCATTAAAGACACTTACTGATGTAACTGGGAAGAAGGCAGACCCATTAAGCCACTAACTTATCTTCTCCTTACCATCAAGTCTCATCAATTGTGACCTTACAGCTTCACATTGTGGCCAGTTGCACTGAATTTGGTGAGACCCACGGAAACTCACTTATCCTTGGTGGTCTGGCCATTGCCTTTATTTTAGCTACAGACAGATTTAATCACAAGCTAGGTGTTTTGGCACACATGGCCGTGTGCCCTTGGGTGTCTGGGCATGTCTGTAGGCTGTAGCTTGCAACACCCACCCACTGGCACAGGCAGACATAGAGAGCAGAGCCGGCACAGAGCAGAGCAGGGGCAGATGGATGCCTGGCAGCCAAGGCTTAAAGAAGACAGACTGCCAGCTTGCTCCTGCAATCTGACTGCCCCAGTGAGTCCAGAAAGCCTGTCCTGAGCTGGATCTCTCTGGAAATTCAAATTCTATTCTCCTGTATTTCCTAAAGCTATCACAGATTTCAATGTCTCAGACTCTGCACAGCTCAGCCTTGAAACTGTGACAATTGAACATATTTTTGAAACTTCAGTGTGCCCACTTTTTGGTAATGCTTGAACTGAATTAGAGGGCTTTATGCCTTTTGTTAAGGCCCACAAGAAAGTGTGATGCTAATGCTGGGGAAAAGTTTTAGTAGAAGAGACCAGTCATAAGGAATTTTTACAGAGTATAAATTCAGTATTTTTACAGCTGTGATATATTTATGGAACACTATGACAGCAATTCTGCAGTCAGGGGTCTCATTAGAATTATTTACTTTATTCTCAGTGCTGCTGTCACTGCTTAGATAAAAAACTCTGTCTTCTTCTGACTTTACTCCTTGGATTACTTATTTATCATTTCTGCAAGCATCAAAAAAAAAAATCACACTCCTTTTCTGAAATATGATTAATTAATTTATTGCTCAGGAATTGTTTCTATCAGCCACTGAAGTTCTTCCATGTATTTAGCTGTAAATGCAGAGAAGTGTCATCTCATATTTTCCCATATTTCTATCTCAGTTTTAACTGGTATTGACTTAGAACAGGAGGAAAAAATTATACAGATGAGGGATAGTGTGCAGAAATTTCCTTAGCTGCAACAGAGCACTGTACTTGTCTCTTATCATTCTAATGACTAAACATTTGAAGAAACATAGCTTCATGGATCTTCATGGCATAAAATTTCTCTAACAAGAAACTACTACTAAGTTTCTTATTTAATTTCTTTGAAGTCTGTTTTCAGCTTTTTATTCCTAGAAGCACCTGAAGTGCTGAATGAAAAAATAGGTGTAGATTCTAGGAACACACCTACACACTTTTTGCTGAGATGACCCTAGGATTACAGTAAAGTAATAAAGCCAAAGAAGTGAAAATCAACAGAAAATTTTGCAAGTTGGTTAAAATTTCCATCAGAGAGCCAATGGAGAATTTATTTGGGCCCAGATCAGTAAAGAACAGATAGCTTGTAAGCAAAGTGTGTTTGCCATTGAGAGCAGAGCCTCTCATTCATCACCCTGCTCAGCTCCCTTGCCGAAGCAGTGGGGCTGTCAGAACACTTCGACTCAAGTGGCTTGACGTGATTTGCACATCTTGGCAGTATCTACAAGGCACCTTCTGGCAGCAGGATGAGCAGACCTCTCCAAAAGAGAAAACTGCTGACACAAGAGAGATGAGCTGAAGAGTTGCACACGATCCTTTTCTGAGCCTTCGGCATATTTATTTTTTGTTTCCTTTTCGCAAGAACTTCATTCAAACTGAAACTCGTTTATTAATTTCTAACTCCTTGGTTTTTTCTCTCTGCCTTCATACATTCCTTGTGTGTCAGCTTCATTCCTTGTGGATCAGTTTTGAAATGCCAAAGTTTGTGACTTGGTACTTGTTATGCAAGATTTTCAGTGTTGAAATTTGGGCTTTCAAAAATGCCTTAACATAGATTCTAGTCCTGTAAAAGCAAAACTTCAAGTAAAACTGTTTGTCGGAAACACTCCCATTCAAAAGTCAATAAAAACATGTGTTTTTACTGTGTTTCTTCTGGTTTTGCATACAAAATTCTATGTGCAAATTTTTAGGTCTAAGAAGAGGTCATTTTAGGTTCATCATTACTTTAAGTTTTGCTGTGAAAGGGCAGTTTCATTCACTGCTTTAATGAAATGGCTTTTTTCCGGAGAAAAGTTCTGAAACTCGCTCTGACTCTCGCATCAACTATGGGTCACCAATGTCATGTTGTAGTGAGCAAGGCAAACACCACAAGGTAGTGGATTGCTGAGGGTATAACCTATGGAGTGTGTGAAAGAATCCTACTCTATCCAGCACACACTGGGGTTTTAGTGAAAAAGAGTACTCATTGCTGAATGTCCAAATTTAAGAAACATGAGTTAGTTGTACAAAGCCGAGGCAACGTCTCTGAGGGGTGAGGGTCAGTGTTTTAGAGGGTATATTTTTGTCAGGATTGACTGAATGGAAGGGAAAAGAGAGGAAAGGGTGTGAAAACAATCTTTCAGTATATGAGGGGCTGCAGCAAATAGGAAGAGAATAACTAGGTTTTACTAACAAGTTTTAGTCCTGTCGCTGCTAAGGGGAGGACAAGACATATTGGTCTTTAATTGCAGTGGAGAAGACTTGGCTTACACATTAAGCCTTTGTGCTAGCAAGGATAGCAAAGCACTGGGGTATGTAGCCTGGAAATGTGGGAGAATCCCCACCATGAGAAGTACTCAGCAGACAAATATGCGACAAATGGCCTAAGGATAGTAGATCCTGCCTTCGAGGCAGTGGACCTTCTACATTTGTGAGTCTGTAACCATCTCTAGTTGTACAAGATGGTAGAAATACAAAGTTAGTGGCAGCCTAAAGCAATAATTGTGTTTTTATGAATTGTACAATAGTGATTGCTTTCACAAAGAGCATATCAGACTGCATAATTCTTGCTTTCATACTGAACTCATAACGAAGGGACAGGAATAAGAGACCCATTCCTTTGTTTTGATTTGCTATGTGTTCCTCATACTCCACTGCCTATTCCTGTCTGCATGTATGTATATAATTAGCAGCATAAAAAGAGGTACTTATAATTTTTTTTTTCTGTAGCTTAAAAAAATGTAATACAGATGAAATAACCAGATATCTTGGCTGCTGTAGTATATACAGACTACGATTTCTGCTGAGCAACAGCCCATGACTGATGTGGGAGAGACCCAGTGACAAAGAGCTCTCCATGAGAAGAAAGCCATTGCCGGAGGAAGTGTTCTTAATGGCTGAATATTTCATTTAGTTTTAGTTAAATCAAGGATGATTGCTTTGATTAAAGAAATGAACTAATTGCCACTGAACAGAGAAGGTTTTGAGAAAGAGCTTAGCTGCCTGTGTTTGCACATGATATCTACTGCACTGTGTTTGGAGAAATGGGAAAAAAGGGTAATACAAAATACTTCTGTTATATACTTTTACTGGCAAGCAAATCTACTTGTTTGAACAGGGATTGCTGTACCTAGAGTGGATGTCATGCATGCAATCACCTAAAAGCCACACCCTCCACATTATCATTTTCACATGTTACATGGTCTGCTTCCTCTCACCTCCAAATGAGATGACATGAGTGTTATGAGATGAGTGTCATCTGGGGGCCTTTCTCTTCTAGCTCAATACCTTTATTTCCTTTTTTTCTGCCTGCTTTAGATGTGTCAGTTTAACCACCAAACTGTACACAGTTTCCAGCAAAGTCATGACCAAATAAACATAATATAGTGGTGTGAAAGGACACTCTAGTTGTATTATGAATTTGCCCGTGCATGTTTTCACACCTTTTTGGAGGAAAAATGCTCACGTCTCCTAATAAAGCGTGCATGCCAAAAAATGAGGAAATGAAACCTGTGCTGTAATGATGCTGGCTGCACAAAAATATATATTAGAGAATCTGTCATCCACCTTCAAAACTGTTTTTCTCTTGTTGCTTATTCCTTGATTGAATGTAGCCAGTAGGGAAAGCAATAAATGCATCCTCCTGATTTCCTTCTCTAATACTGTGCACATCTCCTCTAATTGTTATGGATAAAAACTGCTGAGCAACTTATGCAAAGGAGAGAAACGGAGTTCCTGCAGCACTTTACGGTTAGTTCAGAAGCATTTGCAGCAAATCTCCAATCATCCCTATTTACTGCTTTGAATTGCAGGAATTTGGTCTTGATTTTCAAGACACATAGTCAAAGGCCCTTCCTAGGTTTAACCATGCATGTGTTCATGGGTTCTCCATGTCAGCTTCAACTCTACTATTAAGATGAAAGTAGCTGTCATCTTTAAAATCTGTGTATTATACTTCTCTCACAAGTGGTATTTGTATTTTGGTGAACATTAATTAATGTGTAATTTGTTTCATGGTAAAAGGATATTTAAGTCAAAAACATGACTATGACATCTCCTTTCAACTAGCTCTTTATGGAGGAAGGATAAAGGATACGTCTTTTCATATCATCTTCTCTGTATCCCCAACATAACTGCAGATAGTTGAAGTGTAATATCTCCATTTTCTAGTGTCTTACAGTTACAACTTCTGAAAATACTGACTTTGGGCGAGTATCAGGAGAACATGTCCTGCTCACTTCTTATTTCAAGTACCCATGGACTGACACATCCATGCCAAGCATTTTTACAGTTGTTGCTCCTGCATGTCTCAATGTCCCACTTCCTACTGCAGACTCGCTCTCTAGTTAGCAAACACTGATTAATAAGTCGACCGGAGGGGTGATACTAAAATAAAACCCAAGTGAGATAATCAGCTGGAGGGAAGGTTTTGCTGGGTCTGCCTGTGAAGATGTAGGAGGACCACAGCTGGCCCGTTAGTCCACTCTGAGCACACTGGGCTGTTCCACTGTGGCCAGTTCTCATGATTTTATTCGCAACCTCACAACCCATCTACATTTATGACAAAGTCTGCAGGCATGAAATTATGGAGTCTCAGATTTCATTATAAGGAAAAAAGTGTTCTAGTACTTGAGGCTGCAGGGAAAGATGGCTGAAGCCATGTAAAACATGCATCTGGAAACTCAAATCCAGGAGCACACAATATCTATTTTCTTAATTAAGGCAAAAGTTAACTGAATGTTTAAGAAATTACATGTTCTGGGGATTTTTCTTCAGCACTTGGGAAATCAAAGTTCTCTGTCACATTAATGACAACTTTCACGAAAAGGTCATGCTGTGCCTCTTAAATAGTGAAAGACATTCTTTGTGTGACACTGGGTCTGTATTTTTGTATTTTTTAATGTATGCAATAACTGTAGACATAGACCTAAGGGCTGCAATTATACAGGTGTATAAAATTATGTATGTAATCAATAGACAGTAGTGCAATGCATCAATAGTGTCAATAGTGTCAATAGACAATGTGCATAATTTAATGAACAAAGCCAAGATGGAATTTTGCTCTCTTCCTCCTGATAAGAAGGGCAGGGTTGTATGTCTTATACTATAATACCTAAATGAATTAGTAGAATAACGTTTAGTTGTTTCAAGTTCACTTATTTGCATAAAGTTTACAAGAAATTTGCCATTATGCTGCAGAGAACTTATCTTCATTAATGTATAACCAAAAATTCAGGCTGTTATTTTCATGGAAAGTAAAAATAGCATGCCCCTTCTGTGATACCAGTTCTTCCTTTCATACTTACACACTATACTTTTCTTTAAATGACTGCATGTCTTGGTACCCTTTCATAAGGCTTTCAAAGGATCATCTATTTTTCACATTCTATTTTGGCTCACTGACTCCATCAAAGGTTTAACGACCATAAAGAAGTGATAGACAGCTGAATACATGATGCCTTTCTCACATAGCAGGGTGGGGATTATGCCACACAGGTGACTTGATGACAGAGTGTACCAAGCAGTGGGTTGCACATCACGTCTATTTTTCAAGAGAAATATGAGCACTTTACAGCAAGCTACCTGGCTCACGGTAGAAGATTTTTTAATATGGTTTGACTGACAGGAGGAGAAAAGAAAAAAAGCTACTGTGTTAAAGAACTTAATGTAATTGAAAAAAATACCAACTTGGATTATGTAGGAGGCACCTGAGGAAGGAGGTACAATGGAAACAATTTAAGTGAACATTTCCCCCACAGCAATGTGTTTCTGTTTTGTTCAAGACAAATTTGTATGGCATGGTACTTGGTGTATTCTATTTTTTTGTGATTAAAATCACACAGATTAGAGAATGGATATAAACAATTTGCTCTCTGAAGATTTTTTTGGTAGCAATTCTGTGTTTATTGAAACTGATGTTGTACTTCATTTACTCAAAATGTCTTTCAGAAACTTCAGTGTTTATGAAAACCCTAAGGGTTTGTAATTTATGAACAACATCTTTAGGGTCCAGGTGTACCTTAGCTTTCAGAAATGGATGAATGTGAAAAATAGCATCATATCTATTCTGCTGGCTGAAAAAAGTGAAGTACTAATTCAAGCTCAAAAAGCAGACCAGTAACAGACCCAGGAACCAAATGGCAAGTGACCTCTGTTTAAAACAATAAATACATCGAAAAATATATCATATATAAAGGCACAAAAAGGCTTACATTTCTGAGAGATGGCAATAATGCTATGGTTTTAAATTAAAAAATTAAACGCTCTGTTCACTAAATCAGTGGCATCTAAAATTTTAACCTTGGAGAGCTTGTGCCATGGGCTTGTAGTGCTGAGCCAATTATGTGCCTGATTATGGGGGCCCAGAACTGCCTGCATCTGGAGAAAGGACAAGGTGCAGTTTCTTGTCTCTCAGGTCAGTGCCTAATCATTGAACTATGGGTGTTCAAAGGTAGGCTTCACTTTCTTTTGTCAAAGATCTTGCCAGTTCTTTTAAGTTTATAAATCTCTGTTTGTCAGGAGAGCATCAGAATGACACTTTGATCCAATGGTTAACATATTGACCATGAAAGCTTGGGTCTAAATTCTTATTTTGGGAATATTTAAATATTTTGTGCAAAGCACAGCAGCTTCAGTAGTGTTTTCGTAGTAGATGTAGAAAAGATTCACAGATTTGGTTTATTAAGAAACTGGTTCTTCCCCCTCTAACAGTGTTGAGCGAAATTAAAGCAAGAGGAACTGAAGGTCCAATGGGAATTAACAACCGATTGCTACATTAGTCTAAATAATCCCTCTGGTGTGGCTGCAATGGACAGATTATTTTACTTAACATTTAAAACATGAAAAAAGACAAAATTATATAATTGCAAATAGCAGCTGTTTCTTTCAACACTGTGGCTTAAATTGCCTCTTCTGTTACTGTGTTACATGAAAGACTCATGCTCAGCTAAATATAAGAATCACAGCCTCAACACTGACATGCAGTTAGGAAAAAAAATGACACGGTTATTCCATGTTTCTCAAATCCTTCAGCTCTTTCTGAAGACTTCCTGTGCTAAAGGCAGTTATCTTTTTGAAAGAAAGGGAGGTTTTAAATTTTTTGGTGTATCAAAGAAATATATGAGGTTTGTTCCAACCCTTAGCTTTCTCCACAACTTCACCCAATAATATTCCCATTGGATGGATCTTACATGATGAGTTTATGCTCTGAGGCACAACCTGTCTGTGAACTTTCTCTCTGGCTGATAATTTTTTGAAGTTAATCCTAGTCCAGCACTCCCTCTGTGAAAGAATGATTAAGCAGGAATAGAAGTTGAGGGTGGTGGAGTCTTATTTTATTGCATGTACCAATGTGTGTTCAATTTTGAACAAATGCCAGACTTCCTTTCTTGCTAAAAAATTAAATTCTTGCCTATTAAAGGGGTGAGTAAACCACTGAAGTATACTTCCATAATATTCAGAACAAACAAAACATTATATTTTAAACAAATAGGAGCTATTATTCCACCAGAATAAGGTACGACTATCCAGCTGCAGAGCTTCCTTTAGGGAAGCAGTGTTCCATTGCACTGTCCCTTGGGGATGCCATGGGATGCAGAAAGCACGAAATATGTAACCCAGAGACATCTACAATGAAATAGCTCTGCTCTCTTACCAGGTGCAGGAGATTTAAAATTAGCCTGTGTAACAGATGGACTTTTTAGTGATATAAAATGAAATTAAATGAAGTAATACATTTCTGGTATTTCTACAGCTCATTCTGGAAAACTCAGCCAACATTTTAACCAAACTAATGCATCAGATGCGCAAACTAGGTAATCTAGGAAGTGCCTTTATTTCAACCGTGCACATGAAGCACCACTCTAGTGTGTTTCCATAAAGTCAATTAAGCATAATATTCATTTAAATTCCCCAGTAAAATATTAATGTTGCACTGCAGGCTAGTTAGATCATGCTGTGTCTGTGCTCCATTGCCAGGCTCTCATCCTCCTGAGACCCAGATGTCAAGTGTTTCTGCATGTTGGGATAGTGGAAAGGTCTTTCACCAGTCCTTGTCTTGAGCCCAAGAGCCAGCTGCCCTGTACCTGCCTCTGGGCCCACGTTCTTAGAGCTGTGTTTGCAGGCAGGAAAAGGCTGTATTTTTGGCTGCACTTTGTACTAGGACTTGATCTGTAAATAGTTTATAAGAAATAGATAAATTATTGATAGGTAGTAGAAGTGTGCTACAGATATGATTAAAACTGTATGGTGACTGTTGAAAGGGCACAGAAAAAAAGGGACCAGATGATCTCTGGAGGTCCAGTTCCAACCATTCTGCTATTCTGCATTGACAGGAGGTGTACGGGGAGCATACAGGGAGGTAAAAACCAAAATCAGATAAAAAATTATGTTTAAGGCATCAGCTAGAAATTCACTTCACTGCCTTCAGGCCACAGGAATATGCATTATGTTTGAAATAATTACATGACTTTGATATTCTTAAGATTAGTCTGGTTAGTTTGCACTGCACCACAAATTGTTGCTTAATGATATGTAAAGGAATTATCAATATGTTGATTACAATATAATCAAAATAAGAATTTGCATCTTCTCTCAGGGTTTCTGAAAATTATTTACTTATTAATATAATTAGAATCTGAAATTTATTGTAGGAATATAAAGATTGCAGTAAGTAATGCAATTAACTATACATTTGTTATATTATATTGGCATGTATGATTAATTAATCATACATTGACATTGACATACGTACTGTATTTTATATGCATAGTGGATTTATCATGATGATTTCCCTCTTGATTTTTAAAATTTAATAATGAAATTACATTTAACAAAACAGATCTTTTTGAAACTGAACTATTGTAATTGGCTACTTGGCCAATGTATGCTTGAATTGGTTTTTGCAAGATTCATCTCAGCAAAGCACTATACAATCATTTCACCAAAGCTCATTGCAGAGTTTTGTGAAAGGACATCCTTTTTTGCAGGTAGCTGTTTTATCAGGATCAATATATGGTGGTTAAATTGCAAAAGTGTTTGGTAATTGATAGATGGCAACTATATGATACAAACTGTTTTAGATCACATCAATACAAAAGCTTCGCTTTTCGATTTTTACAGATATATTTTGAAGGATGGATAGCAACACTGCTCTTTTTATTTTGTCCTTGTTTGAGCAAAGATTATAAACACTTACTGCATTTCCACATTAATCTGAGTGTCTGATTCAGTGCTTTTTAAATTTAATTCCCTTTGACAGAGATAATTTCCTTTCTCTTTGTAACCTGGGTTTAATTTAGCAAGCTGGCTGCAGAACAAATGACAGTCGTAAAGGAAATGCATTGAGAATGTTTGAATATATAAAAGAATATGCTTGGTAAATGTGGTTTTGTGTGCACAATTATAACACAATTATGTTTGTTTTCCAACCACCCCTTTCCACATAATACCATTGAAAACTGTAGACTTCCAGAGGAACGGAATACCACAGAGCCTATTGACTTCTAGAGAATTCATGATGACTGAAATTCACTAGAAGTGTATTTAAAAGCTATTTGTGATAAAGCGCCACAATATTTTATAAAGTGTCTTGAGATTTGCACTTACAGCATATCTTGGGTCGGGGGAGGTGTAAAGGCCACCTTACTCTTCTACTCGGTACTTGTATTCAATCAAGTGTCCTGCCAGCCCTCTGTACAGGAAATACAATTCCTCAGCCTCTTCTCCACCTGATGTGTGAGGGATGATAACACTGATGACCTGGCCCTGCTCATCAGCATCGTAATAGACTTTCTGCCAGCAGGAAGATAAGTGACACAGCTTAGCACATTAGGCTGATCTCAGAAACTTCTGATTTTTTTATCCTTTGTCTGGCTGGATTTTAGCTAAGGCAGTGTCACAAAATTACTTCTTTGAGCTCCTTGGCTTAGAAGTCAGCCTAAAATCACTAGAGGGGAACAGCGATTTAATACGAACAACCATGAGCCCGTGTGTGCTGTAACCCCCCCTCCTTTCCAACGAGCAGCTCTCTGTGATCAGGATGCCCTGTGTCAGGAGAAGCACGCACTTCACAGCTTAGCAGTGAGACACAAATGTGTTCAAGGTTTCTGTGGGAAAATGAAATATTTGCAGACTGGTTGATAGATGGATGCAATGAGAATACAAATTTTAAGAAATTAGAGAATACAAAATTTAAGGAACTTTTAAGGTAGAAGGGTTGCTTCTGTTCAGCTTAAAATGTTAGATAATGTGTCCAGAGTCTACAATTCTTACACACCTGCACCCTCATGTCCATGCATGCTTTATATAGATAAATGAAAGTGTATGTAGGTACGCATATACCCATTTGTTACATGGAAGGTATATGCAAATTAATCCATAACTTAAGAGTCTAGTAACTTATTTCCAATTAAGTAGGTTATAGAAACGTGTGTTTTCTTGATAGAAAGATAAAACTTCATTTTGCTTTTCACAGTGTAACTTTGATCCCAGTCTTTAGCATAATTTAACATTTATTATTAATACTTAGAATTTTCCTAATGAGAAAGTAGATATATTACTATTATTTTCAATGAAATACCTAGCACTGGGAAATCTTAGCAAGAAACATAGATCAGATGAGATGAATATATGCCTGGAAAAAAAATTTTGCAAACAAAATTCATGCAGTGTTGTTGCTTGCTAAGTGCAGGCAGTCATGTAGCTAAGGTGTGCCTGGTGATAACAGATCTGCAGAATATCTTACAGACACGAGATTAATGACTTTGGTATTAGACAGGTTAAAACGCCTGAGGAATTCTGATTCACCAGTCTAAAACTATGCTGCCATATGCTGGGCCAAGATAAAGCTGAGGAATAGATTTAGGATGTATCTTTACTCTGTGGCTTTCTCATAAATCTAAGATAAAACTTTACCTGATTGGGGCATAAAGAGCACACACTTGTCTGGCACATCAGTATGACAAATACCCGTATGATTAACAGAACAGAAGTTCTCTGCAAACTGTGAGATCCTTAAAGCAAAAGTTACAAACTTGGGGCTAGGTCCCTGCAAGAGTTGAATATTCTTTAAAATAAAAAACCTGGCAGTTTCATGGAGTAGTTGTGGTTACCCAGAGCCTGCCAAAGAGACAGTAAGTGAATCTTGGTCCTGGATCCGAGAAGTGCAGCTCCTCTCTCTCTCCATCAGAAGGGGTGTCAAGGAGGTGCTCACAGCAAGGTGAAGCGACCCCAGCCAGACAGGGGAAAGCTAGGGAAGCACAGACTTCCTGTCTTCTGTCTAGTGTCAGCAGGAGCTGGAACCGTAGGACAAGGATATTAAATTCTTTCTTTGGCAGCAGATATGATGTGAAAATAATGGGGACACAGTATGGAAACTGTCCTTGTTATAATGTGTGTCAAATTATTATTATTATTACTGCCATTACACACACCTGAATAAAAGAATAAACTCTTGTTATCTGTAGAATAGCAAATAGCTTTTCCTCTGACATTTTGCATTTAGTTTGATTACAGGCATTTCAAGCATGCTTTCATACATTGCTCACATTCAGCTTGCAAAGGCACCAGTCCTGTGATTGTTATTTTTTTTTCATCCTTCCCTATCTGTCCTTCCCTGGTTTTATTCTCAAGCAGAGACTAATGGGAAATGTTTCTACAGTAGTTTTCAATGTTTCTTCCAGCATTTGATGGAACTGGAAAAGATCTCAGTGAGAGCCTTGTACCTTGTCACTCTCAGCAATACTGAGGATAAAGGAAAGAAGTACACCATGGCCCAGATTCAATACAACATCCTAACTCTACTCCTAACTTTTATTTAGGTGCCTAAATTATTTTAGGAAAAAAATTAAAGCTGAAGTGCTGTGTTGAGATCTGGTATTCAGATGCTGAGAATTCAGCCATTCCAGTATCACCCCAGAGACTCTCAATATTGGCTGCATGGTGTTGTGGTGAAGGAACCAACCAGGGGGCCACAGAGCCCAGAAACAGAGGTTTGGTGGGCTGGTACCAAGGAGTGAAACCCCCATTCTGTGAAGACGGCTTCTGCCTTTGAATTCCTAGGATTCCTGAGGGGTGGTTCTGTCTGCAGTTGACAGACACCTCTTGTGTCCCCTAAGGGAAGGTGTCCTGACCTGTCCCACCCTTCTCTTCCTATGGGTCCCTGTGGTGTCACGCCGCCCCCTTCCCTGCATCCTTATAAAGCCCTGATTACTGTGCCTTGCCCTCTT
>VWPU01004349.1:0-47969 GCA_013398955.1 Callaeas wilsoni | reverse complement strand
CACCGCCCGCCCCCCGCCCCGCGGCACGGAGGCGCCCGGAGCGGGGCTCGCAGCTCACGGCATTCTGAATAAATTGTAAGGGAGCCGTGCCCCGCGGCGCCCTGTGCTGCGCTTTGATAATAATTAATGTGGAAGTTACGGTGCTGAACGGTTTGTGTCTGGTTTGGGGTGGATGCGCTTCCCCGGAGCGGGGCTGCTCGCTCGCACCCCGCGATTCGCCGGGCTCCATCCCGGCCAGGACTGGGGGCTCCAGGTACCCAGCAGAGTACCACTGGATGCACACACTTGCTTCCACGTATGGTTTTACCCCCTGTCTAGCTCCATTTTCTTCTCTAAAATATGTTTTGGAAACCTCATTACAAAAATGGCACGACTTAGCAGTTTCACCTGCAGAACAAAGGTTGGCGCTTTGCTCTCTCTATAACCCGGTTCAGTAAAATACACAGGTAGGTTTTCTCTACGCACACACCCCCGCACATGAGTTAGTGAAATGTCCTTTACTATACAAATATTATTTACCCTCATTTGCAAAATTTGATTATCTACCACACTGTTCCCATGAACACACCTTCTTACATCACCCAGTTACTATATTTAGAAACACCCACAGTAAAATAATTATGTGAATAGAGCAAACAACTAAGAGGTCACAGCTAATGTCATCAAATCCATCTGTTGAGCTGCCCTTGCTGAAAGAGGGGGAACCTCGGAGAAACAGGGAACATCACAATCACTATTTTTAAATGCCACACAGCCTAAGAGTTCCGGAGTCTCTCTGGAGAGATTCTTACTGGTGTCTCTAGGTGTTCTTTTAGGCTCAGAGCTGTTTTAAAAGGTCTTAGAGAAACTTGGCTTGGCAATGCCCAGATTCATCTGAAGCAAAGATGGTAATAATTCCTTGTATCTTTTATAGGTTTGTTATTTGTATAGTTTCCACGTAATACACAATACTAAAATGTATTTTAACTGTGGAGTTTACAAGACATAAAGGACTCAGAAAAGCAGAATTCAGACTGAAAATTATAAAACCTCATACTTTTTTAATGGTTTCAGGTATGAAGAGAATGCAGAAATGCCAGTACCTGCCACCTCACACAAGGGGGAAAATCTTCCCCAGCCTCCAGGCTTTGCTTCCCTCCAGGTCCCAGCTGGGGGGAAGGGAGCCCATCTCAAGCTCCAAACGTGAAGGAATACACAAACAAGATAAAAATTATTGTTGGAGATATACAGAAGGCTAAAATCTCCGTGAACGGTGCCTGTACAGGGAAATGGAATGGGTAAATATGCCAAGGCATCCATGAACAAGGGAGTCAAGGCTGTGTAAATGCTGTTGTCCAGCAGTGCACAGCCATCCCTTCCCAACCAGAAACCAGGACAGGCTCTGCGAGGTTAAACTCCGACAGGAATCGCTGCCCTCCTGCTGTAGATACCCTGTGCCTCCGTCTTGAGGCTGACCAAAGCATGAGGTAGCTGAAAAAGAAAAACACACTCAGCTAATTCACAAAGCTTCCAGTTACTTACAACAGAATTAAGAATTAGCTCCTTGTATTACAAGCGTTACTAAAGTGTGAAAGTGCCAAAAGCTACAGAAAACAAAAAGAAAACTCCCACATTGTGTAACCTATCAGCAATTACAGATTGTTTTTGTCTTTGTGAAATATGACAGGACTCAGGACATCGGGCACCACCCGCACTTCACAAACCCAGTGAACTGCCAGGAGTTTTTTCAGTGCTGTCCTGATTCGGAGCCCGTCGTTTGACGAGTGAGCATACCAACACATTAGCTGTTCTCACTCTTTTTTCATTTGTTTAAATAACATAATGCTGCTAATGTGTCTTTGGAGTAAATTGTGTTTCTTATTGGAACTAGTTCCATTAGCTTCCATCTTGTAAAAACCCACAAACTTGAGTTTCACGAGATTCCTGCCATCAGAGGGGTAAGAGCAGGCACAATCTGACCTCAACTCACCATAAAATTAAAACTCACTTCTGAAGAACCTGCAGCCTTAGGAACAAATAATGCAGAGATAAAATAACTATATGTATGGGCGTAGTGCCTCTGTGATAAAAGTCTAACTATTTGAAGCGTGAAAACAGAGTGTTAAAGGACACTGCTGCATGTTAAATGAAAATGTTTTCCAAAAAGGTAAGGTAACAAGAACGTGGAAATGGCTGTAAAAGGACATTAGAAGACTTATGGCTATTGACTCAATCCTGCACTGTTTAAATTAATGGGAAATACAAGGTTGCACACAGAAGACTGTGAGCATTGCACATGTACAGATTAAATTCAGATTCATTGATATTCCTTCTGTCTTTGAACACAAAAGTTTGAATAGAATCAGAGGCTGTTGTTTTTTTATTTTTCAGTCTAAAGTCAATGCAAAGACTCTGACACACCTGCATGCATCTCAGGGTAAAGATTTCACAAAAAGAACAGGGGAGTTGGCAGTGTGAAAAAATATTCTGCTCTTTTCACTTCTCAAACCAGGAAAGATCTCACAAGGAGAGGCAGCAGGATAATTCAAAGCAATAATATTTCAGTGGAATATTTGGGAGAAAAGGAGGGTGTATAAAAGTTCCTTGTATCTATAATCCATTTCAGTCCACTTCATCGCTTTAGTTATTGGATTTTTTTGTCCTATTGACCTAATTTCTATTACATCCTAATGAAAAATGTCAGGTCTCTTAATTTTCTTAATTTCTTTATTGAAAGACAAATTTTATTGCAATTCTTTTCTCCACTTTCCCTCCACAGCTTTTGCCCCAAAATCTACTCTCTGGTGCCTAAAACTAAAGAAGGATTTGTAACAATATCCTAATCCTGTAAATAAACCTGACCTTTACTCAGTTGAGCAGTCCTATTGAAGTGCATAACTTAGGCAGACTTTACTCTTCCCAGCCAGGACAACTGTATCAGCTTGATATAAAAATGGATAAAAATATTTAGATATAAAGTAGAAGCAGACTATCAATAGCAGTAGGAGAGAGAACTTGTTGGAAAGTTCACATCTTTTATGCTTCCCCCACCCTATACACATAAACTTCTGTCCTTTTAAGATTTATATGTAATACCTGCTGATACAATCACTTAAGAGGACTTCAAGAAAAATACTGTTTTTCCTATTTTAATATATTTACTTTTTATCTGACAGATTGTTACATGTATTTCAATGCATTTGCCTTGTGGTAGTCTCCCTTCTCGTTCCTGCATGAGGATATTCACACTTGTATAGGTAAAAGACAAATAAATACTGTTGTAAAATTCATAAACATTGGCTGGAAATTTAGAGAATGCAAAATACAAGACTTGGTTTTGCAGTAACTATTGCCTTAATGGAGTAGATTCTGAGCCTGTTGAAAAAAGGCGTTTCAGACACATATTTCATGTTGTTCTGTTATCTTTTTAACTAAATGGATAAAACTTTCTTCTTACAGTTCTGATATTGCATCCGTTTTACTCTAAACTGACCAGAGTCAAGCTCTGAATTCACTTGAGTTTGTATTTACAGCTGATTATGAGACCCAGACCAGATGCCCATCTTACCCCACAGCTTCCTCCCAAACCCTCTAGATGACCCTTATTTTCCCATTGCGAATAATTCACATTTGTTAGTGAGTTGAAGGCACCGAGCACTTGGGTGCCTCCAGTAAAGAAGAAATGGTTAACTCATTTTCAGATGGGACAGTTGTGCAGCTCCTTACAGCTCTTGCTGTCCACAGTGAATGTGACCTCGTAAACTTTTGGCTGTGAACTGTGGGGGTGGAGTTGTGACCAAGCCAATTGCTCATTTGGAAGAGAAGACACAGACGACATCTCGCTCCAGCATCCCTTAGCAACTGGACTGAAATGGCACTGCAGCCTTCCTCGCCTCTGGACAGCCTGTAATCCAGCTCCTGCCACGGCTCAGGAGACACAGCAGAGAGGACAAAATTTGTAGCTCAAAAAGTAAAAGAA
The DNA here is from genome assembly GCA_013398955.1 of Callaeas wilsoni. Lineage (NCBI taxonomy): Eukaryota > Metazoa > Chordata > Aves > Passeriformes > Callaeidae > Callaeas > Callaeas wilsoni. The sequence continues at coordinate 44,011 of VWPU01004349.1, read as the reverse complement.
CAGCGCTGATCTAATTGTACGATTTCCTTTGTTTCTGTCTGTAGGAAATAGCATATTTTCAGCAAGTCTTTTCCATGGAAGGATACAAGGCTCAATTGACCTGGGGGACACGTGGAACAAATGGTTCTTATAGCAACACCTGGATTTTTGTTAAGGAGCCTACATTACCCCATGCTTCATTTTGCTGTCCTACAAATCCAGAGTGCCGGGGCTGAGCAGTTGGAACTGACCTCCCTCTTTTACAAGCAGGGATTAACTCTGGAACAGATTGACTCTTTCAGTTAAAGGACATTTTTTAATAGCACACACTGTATGTTTTTGTGTATAGACACCCCTCTGGCTTGAAGTTAGTTAAATTTAGGGTCTTCATCCTGGCTGGTAGTTGAGTATCAAACCTATCAACCTCAGTGTATTTAATCCCCAGTAAACTCAATCTTTTAGTTACAGATAAGGATTAATTAGGGTTCTGATTTAGACTTAGCTCGGGAGGGGGGGTTTAATCTAAAAAAAACTGCCATGGCTTCTTGCAGTGACTCAGGTCTGCTGCTCATGTTTTCCTTAGATGGAGCCATCCTCCACAAGCTATCGAGCTATCATCCTGAAAATCCTTTGGACTCTGGGAAGAACGAAACGTGGTGATAAAAAAGGGAGACGGTTTCAAAGTCTCCAAATTACCCTTTGACCTGCTGAACAAGGAACCCTTGAGTAATCTCAAGCCCGTTTAAAGGAGAAACAAACAAATTAAAGCCAAACAATAATCTAAAAAGGAAAACCAAAGCAAACAGATTGGAATTGGAGTAAGAATTCAATGTGGGGGTTTTTTTTTCATCTGCTTCCTTTGTGGGGGCCAGAACAAAAATCACTTTAAAAAGCATTCAGAGGTAAACAAGGTAGGAAATGCAGCCATTACCAATCCAACCCTGGGAGGGCAAAGCAGGATCATCACGTGAAAGGACAAGTTTGTCTGTCAGATGGGAAGGAGGGAGTGCAATGAAACGAGCATTGTCAGGGAGGAATTAATGCACCACTAATGTATTCAATAAAGAACAAACACAAAACACTTAACTACAGATACTCCAAAACAAACAGAGTGAAAAGGAGATACTTCCCTCTCTGGCAAAGAAGAAGAATTTTTCCATACAGAAATTCTAAACTTGAGAGGGATTTTTGTTTTGTTTTTAAATAAAAACAAGCCCAAAGTCTACTAATAGAATTAACCAAGATCTTCCTTTAAACCAAAGGTAAAAAAATCCTTGCCTCCCTCCCTCCTTTCACTTCGAGGCTTTCCCTCAGAAACATTAGAAGAGACTTTAAGGAACTCATGGAATTATGGAAATAACACACTGAGTAAGAGCTTTTCATTTAGTAGTTTTTCTTATTTTCACGTAGTTCTTTTTCTTGATATTCCTTCTCACTCCTCATGCATTCTGCACTGCACTTTATTAAAACAGAAAAAAGCCCTCTTATGTAACAGAAGTAGCAGCACATCCTAGCTCTCCACATAACACATATGGAATGCCGATTAAAAAAAAAAATTGGAACAAGTCTTTTCTCATATGTAGTTTCAGTATTTGTCAACATTCACTGCAGACCTACCCCTGACTGCAAACTTTTTTTTATAAAGAAATATTCTGCTTTAATCCTTGTTACGTTTGGGTCACAAAGCCCAGGGAGGCAGCTGTGGCAGAGGCTGTTTTCTAAATACTGGTTATAGTTAATTCCTGCAAAGCAGCACGAAAACTCCCAAGCTTTTCTCCTGCCCGGAGGTCAGCAGAGGAGAGGAGGCTCCTGCCCTCACCTCCCCAGCACACAGGGCAGCCCAGCAGCAGCCACAGTTCCCACTGGAGCAGGGTGGCAGCTGGGGCTGAGCCTGACCCAGCCTGAGCACGCTGAGCCATCTCTCCATGCCAATATTATTTATTACTGACACTGCATTCTCATTTTATGGTGCATAACAGGAAAGGGAATAAGAGGATTGTTAAAATAGTTCTTGCTAAGTTGTCACACAGGTTTTAATGTGCTGTAAACATTCCTCTCCTTCTTTTACATTTTTTTAAAATAGAATGACGTCCTGGCTTTCATGCTCAAAATAACTTTACATTTTAGTGCTAGCAAACCACAATACTCTCAATACCAGGAGCTATTAGAGACGATCTGCAAGGAAAACAGGACTGTGATTTTGCTACTCTGTCTCTGCATTGCTAAAGGCCTAAAAGTGTTCCTTTTGAAATATGGGTATTTTCTCCTATCTTTTTATTTAGATGAAAAAACGATAAGTCTAGGTCCTACGATTACATACTAACACAGTTATAGAATAGGGGTCTTTTGTACCCTGGTTTTCCTGGAAGAATCTGTCTGTCTGGCAAACTAACAGCACCATTACGTCTTAAGTGCCTTGATGTTAAATTAGAGTGCCCCACATGCCCTAGGGCAGTTGCAGAATTTAGACCCTTTTTGCAGTGAAAAAGTCTTTCTGGTGGTTTGGTGGGTTTTTTTTGTGTCTGTTAGATTTTAGAAATGTATATGAACCAATTGATTGTCTCCAAGGCTTTAGGTGCACAATGAAAGGTTTCCCTTGTTCCCTGTCTCAGGCAAAGCCAGGAACGACATCCATGGCCTGGGCTGTGGGAAGCAGGCAGGAGCTGGGTCAGGACCTGTGGTCCAGCACTGGATTTTGCCTCTGCAACATCAAAACCAGCAGAGCTGAAGGATTATCCCTCCTGTGGACCAAGCTGGGGATGATCAGACCTATCTGAACACTCACAAACTGTGAGTGCAGACAAGACGAGCACGGGGCTCAAACAGGGGAACAGGATCCAGGAGACCTGATCTGCTGCAGATGGTTCAATCCAGCACAGCCACCGATCCGTGGGTGACCTTGGACGAGCCACTTCCCTTTTTTGTGCCTCTTTGTCCAGCTATCTTTTATCTGCCTCTCTCTTACAGGTTGTGAGCTGTTTGCTTCCGACATGTCTGCACAGCACCGAGAACCAAGGGGCCCTGCTCTCACTGGTGACCTTTAAGCCCTTCTGCTACATGTTTCATCATAAAATAATTATTCAAAAAGGAAGCAAGTTTTTTTTAATAGGCAGTCTTCATTTTCTTAACACCTCTTAAACTCAGACATTTTCAGCAACATTTCATGAAAAAAAAAAAATAGGCTCTATTCAAAATCTTAATGCTGTTTTTCTGAAATGAAAATGGTGAGAAAGCTGCCAGTGCTCTGTCAAGTCCTTCTCCCACAGGCCCTCCAGCAAAACCAGGGAAAGCTAGAACCAGCATGCTTGCTACATTCAAAGTACTACACAAAGATACTTTTTATTTTGAAAATAGAAAAAAAAAAAAAAAAAAGAAAAAGCCTGCACACTTCTCAGTCTTTCTTTGCCCACCATGAAGCACCCACCAGGACAGAAACCCGGTGTTCTTCCGCAGGTCACTCCCAGTTTGCTTTATGCTCTCTGGTGTTACAATAACGAATTTGTTTTTCCATTGCTCCCTTGTCTAACTGTGACCTGTTCCCTTCTGAAGCAATCGGCTTTTAACAGCTCCGTCTCCGCTGTGCAAACAGAGAAGGAGCAGGGCCGAGCCCCCGGAGCTCCGGGGCCAGCAGCTCCCTCCAGCCCGGAGCCGGAGCCGCTCCCCGGGTGCCATCCCCGGAGAACGAGCTCCCCAAAATCTCCCGGTGCCCACGGCGAGCCCCTGCCCTCGGCTCGGTGGGATCCCAGCCACGTCAGCGTCCCGTGTTCGATGGAAAGCCCTTGGAACATCCAGGGAACCAGGCATGCTGCAAGGGGCCGGGGATTTGATGGCTTTCAGCCCGCGGCCACCGCTGCGGCCCCACAAACCACAGGAGCGGCTGGTAACCCACCCTGCCCTCAGCCCAGCCCCGGGGTGACAGCCGGGGACTCGTGTCCCCTCCACCCTGTGCCATGGGACACCTGGAAGGTGCCGGATCCCCGGCCCCGGCAGTCCCAGGCTGAAGGCAGGGCCCCCCTGCGCGGCTGCACTTCACAGCCTATATATAAAATACACAGCTGTACAGAGTCTGAAACATTCTTTCTGTGAACTGGTGTTACTGAAGGATATATATACTAACTCCATACATGTGAGAGTTAAGGAAGATTTGTCCAAGGAACTACTTCCAGAGGAAGTGCTGGGCAGCCACATTATTTGTTTTATTTAAAATGATTTCAGGCTTGATAATGTCTCTTTATCAAAACTACACATGTGCTGAGCATGCACAGTGCTGTGTGTTGTGAGCCATACAGGAAGGGGTGGATTTAATTTATTTCTTTATTATGAATATTGTGGTGCTGTAAGGAGAATCCTGGCCGACAGTGTGAAATAAAGCAAAACTTTCAGAGGATATTTTGGGAGCTGAAGTTCCTGTGCTGCCTTTTCAAATTCAGTCTTAAATTCTGTATTCCTAATCCTCTGTTCTGTCTGGACCATCTCATAAATGGACATGTATATTATTACAAAGCTGAGCAAGTACCTCCTAACATTTGCCATTAATATTCATTTGAAAGAAAAATGGAGTTTCAGTTTCCTGGTTTTCCTTCCCTCGAGTGAAGAGACCAGTGAGGGAGTTTATAAATTCACAATTCTGGCAGGCAAAAGGGACCAAGGCAATTGTGACACACCAAAAATAGCTCACCATCAAATTGATAACGCCGTTTTATTTTGCAAACATAATTTTGGCTATAAGGTTTGTTTACATTTATTTGGTATCATACCCTCCACGGTGGATCAAAGCACTCTGTACCCAGCTGAACGACAATGGCCCAAAGCAGAAAGAACCACCATGACCAGCACAGACCATCTTTCAGCATAGAAATAAAAAGAATTAATTCTTCTCCACCCTAAAAGCTGGTTTGGAGGGAAGAAAGTGGGCTAGAAAGAACGGACTTCTGACTCTCTATGGGTCAGTGTGGGCTGCACTGGAGGGAAGGCAGAAGAGCTGCTGGGTGTAGGGACAGTGACCCAATCCAAGACACACCAGCTACGAGATCAAACTGCGCAGCAGCAACTTGCAAGAATGCTCTTTTTCATGCTTACAACTGCGTAAGAGTAAAGTTAAAAAGGCTAAGAAAGTCCTTGCCCAAGGATGAATAAAAGACTTCCTGTTACCAGAGAGTTGAAACTGAGATTGTATCATGGAATTATATATATATATATATATATATAAAATATATATATTATATGTATATATATATCATGGAATGTGAAATGCTGAAGCAGCTAAAAAATGGACTGCAGGATCTCAGTGCCCCAAAGAGAGACTTCACCAATATGAACTCTGCAATGACCAGGTAAGAGGTGGCAGAAGGACAGAGGTTCGCTGGCAAACACTCCAAACTGATCTGCATAAAGAAAAGGTGGGACAAGACATGACAGAAATAACCTACCGTGGCTTGAGACCTCCTGCTCTAACAACAATTATGTAATTGTTACAGTCTCTTAATACCCGAGGAGGAAACCTTTTTATTGCATCGAGTTCTCCTGTCTAGACAGATACACATCAGAGAATGAATCACTACCTTTGAAAACCCGAGCTGAAGAGCACTCCATGGTGGAAAGCCACTATCTGGGCACATCAACACTTGGGGAACAATTTTCTGGAGACAGGTTTTTCAGTAAGGTTTACTATCTGTGAGAAACTCTGGTTTTCCAACAGTATCCTTAAAGGACTGAAAAGACAGCAGAACAGGCTTAGTGAAGGAACCTCTTGAACACAGAGTCCTAAGTTTTCCAAAATACTCCAACTTTCCTCCCCGCAAACAATTAAAAAGCTAACAAAAACGCATGAGCAAGGCAAAAATACATGGAAAAAACCAAACAGGCTTGAATTCATCTCTTGGCCTGATTATGCCTTTCCTAACAGCAATGGTTCTACCTCCTCTCTGTCTAGAAAGTTTTGCTTCTTTGTGAGACAGTGCCTATTCCCTAAATATTTGGAACCCCTCTTCTGCCTCTTTGCTTTGGCTCCAAAGGTTCTTCTTTTTGTTCCTTTCCAGAACTGCCAATCAGCTTCTCTGAAAAACGATCACTGTCTTCCAGAATTCTTTTCCTCAGTTGATCTGGATGATTCCCAGCTTTCTCATTTGTCCTCTTGGAGGTGCTCCTCTCCCTGGCAAGGACATAGGGCGTCTCCAACATGAACCTCTATTTTAATTCGGCACAGATGTTACAGTACAGAGCGAAGGATCTGGTGAAGGTGAAGGTGTTCTCAAAAATTGTGTTCTCAAAACCACAGTTTGACTCACACATGCCCCCAAACAATCATACATTAGCAATTATAATGATCTTTAATTAAAAAAAGAAATATGTTGCTGCTGTTACAGATAAGGATCTATAGAAATACTTGTATAGGTGCCATGAAAGTTTATTTTTCAAACTATATTTCAGTGAGGGAATTTTAAACTACCTTACCCGCATTACTCGAATTCTACTCTAAAACAAACTTCTTTGAAGTTTTCTTATTAAAAAAGCTTTAAAAATAAGCAGTTTGAATTATTTTTCTATGAACCACCTCATGTTCTTAAGTAGTAAAAAGTTAACTTCAGCTCAAGTCATTCCACTTGGAAAAAAGCAAGGAAAAAGCAGTAGATTCATCCATCTCGCCCTACATTTTCTCTAAATTTCATCTAACCTCTGGTTGTTATAATTTTTCATGGTAAAGCCTTCTGAGTGTTTTTAGCCAGCAGACTTTGGCTTTTATACTGGAAAGTCTGTTATATAAATGTCACTTTCATTTATATCTTCAGATATAACAAAGTCATTAATGCAGTTGATTCCTAAGAAAACTTACATTTTAGAAACTTCTTCTAGCTCTGGTACTGCATAAACACGTCTAATGCAGAGCATGACAAAATGAACCTTGGAGATGCTGCACGTTTTAAATCAGGAGTCGAAGGTAAATTCTCATTCTTCTTGATACGAACATCAGTTGTCCATGACACATTTCATTTCCAGAGAGCCACGATCTCCTAACTACATTTGGTAGCTGCACTCACATTATTCTGTGCAGAGTTGTGGCTTGGATCCTAAGGTCTCACGAGATGGGAATCTGGGGTTGGATGCCACAGCACTAAAATTGCTCTTCAGGAGATTCCATCGCTGTCGAAACCAGAACCCCAAAAAAAACCTCCTCTCCTGGTTTTTAATCCTGCTCAACACCAAATATTGGAAGCAGGTTAAGATCTACGAACTAACAGATCTGGCCTCTTGCCACGTGCTATATTAAGATGCCATATTTAGCTCCTCATTCCCAATAATCAGACATTTACCCTGCTCCCTCCAGCCCTTTCATCTGCTTCCAGAATGCTGCTATCCAAGATGTCTTTCACTCTTCTCTTTCTTCCTTCCATTTCTCGTGGCTGTTTTACACGCGGTTCGGGTTCGTGCTGCTGTCCCATGGCACTGGAAAAGGGACTGTTGTGCTCCCTCTGCTGCCTGCTGGGCTCTGCAGCAGCACGGCAAGAGGTGGTGAGGGATCACAGCTCTCCTCGGCAGAAGGAGAATGTGAAAACTCACGTTGTTACATGTATGAAACCCAAAAATACCAGGCAGGGAAACCTCTTCCCAATATTCTCCATGGACCTCCTGTGTGGCTTGCAAGGAGCTGAGAGCCTCCTGCCAGAGCCCCTCAGGAGTGCGGGGAAGACCAAGAACGGGGAGTAGAGAACACAAATGGATGGGATAACACTATTTAGCTTTGGTTTCTGGGCATTCCTCGCGGGAAGAGGGCCAGCCAGTTTCTCAAGGCTGGGTGCAGTGTTCGTGTCACGCAGTCCTTGACACCGCTACCGCAAGGAGCCTGTGCAGAACTCCGCGTGCAAGGTTAGCTCCCAGCTGATCTCAGCCATGTGAGCACAAACCGCTCCTCGCTCCGCTGAGGAGCCTGCTGTCAGGGCTAAGAGCATGGAGAAGGACTGTGGACAGGCAATTATCGAAAGAATTCTCTCGAAACCTTAACAACGTGGAGCGCTCTGTCCCTCCGCTCCAGCGCCCGCGGCCTGGCTGCTGTGCCTGTCCTTCCCACGGGTGATTCAGCAGCAAAGAATATTTACTGCTATTTAACAATGCAGTGGTCTACAGACATAACTTATGACTCAACAGAAAACACGCTGGATGCAGACCTTCTAAAGAAATGATCAACAGATTGCGTCTTGCATTTCAAAAAAAAAAAAACCCACATATTTTATTTATTTGACGATCATGCAAGAATAAAATTGATGAAGTGGAAGATACCTTCATGCTGTTTTTAGAAATTACAGTCTTGGTAGAATATTTTTAGAAATAACTAATATTTAGGGTATTATGGATTAAGTGAAAGGTTCACTGGATTCTGTCTGAAACTTCTAAAAAATAAGCCTTCAAGTCTTTGTTTATGTTGGCAAGTAACCCGGCTGGGTATAAAAGCCAAAGGTATGATTGACTACCTCACATATTTTACAACTGTTACACTAAATAGGTATTTCAGAATTTACATCCTTACAGAAGGATCCTTAAATAGACTTTCTTACAGTGCTTAAAACAAACATACTTTAGGACATACTTCCTGTTTCGTTACAGTATTTAATATACTTTAAAAAAAAAAGTTTACTTTTCCTTCAACAAAGATCCAAAAATTCAACTTTAAGGGTACAAAGATCACAGAAACCTATCTTACTGTTTTTAATGTACTGAAATTGTTTAATGAATACCCACAAATCCTTAAAAGAAAAAAAAATTCAGAAGCAGTGAAGCCTTTCAAACACATTAGTATGTGTACATTTAGCACTTAAACACAAAAGGCATGTCTGCATATCGCTCAGAATGGAAAACTCCTACAACTAAAACTCAAATAATAATTAAACCCCAGATCATTGATTAGATGTGCCTGTTACAGACACTGAAAAAGATGATACTGATGGTTCCCTCTACTTCCTTTAGCTTTGCGTGTGAAAAATTCGCAGTGCAAATTCACGCAAAGTGATGCAAACTGATTTTTGGGTAGCATTTAATATTCATCACCAACTTTCAGCATTGATAAACAGCTTTTGTACGACCTGTAGTTAGAGCTGTGTATCAAATCTGGCACTGGGAAGATCAGTGACAGTGAGTGAGGCAGCTTTTAATGACACAAGTTACTTTATTCGGGTTTTCTGAGTTTCCAGGTGAGGAAACCAATGTCCCACCACTGCTCACCATTCCCATTTATTTTCAGCATCACTGCCAGTCACACACCTCCTTAATCCTCCACAGGGGCTTCGCAACAGCTCTATGACTCTTATGTTTCTTGGTGAGAACATGGATGTTCCTCCTCCTCCCCACTAGCAGCACTTTTCATTTACAGAGGGGAAATCCAGCAGGTTTCTGCAGAGAAGGAAAAACAAGGATACAGTCTTGGAAACCCTCGGCAGTGAAAGGAATCTCCCCCAGCCCTTAACCTGGGAGGAAAGGCTGGGGTATTGCAGAACTGGTCAGAGCCAGAGAGGTTGGTGGCATCCTGCAGGAGCCCAGTTCTGCAACAACTGAAGAATGAATCGCATTTTAATCAGAAGCCAGTCACGGCTTCTGCTTTAACTCGATACACTCGAAGGTACTTACAGTTCTGGGAACTAAATTCAGCTTATTAAACAAACCATTTTTCTGCCCTTTTTTCTTTTTTTCTTTTTTTTTTTTTTTGGGTGATGTGTGATACAACTTCTTCAGACACAGTTTTGGGAAGGAACCAGATAAAAGCTGATACTCAGGATGTCTGGGGAATAGTTTCCAAAAGCAAATGGAAACCAGATTTCAGAAGGTAGAATGCAGGTATATCTCAAGAAGGGCATCCAGCTGAACCCCTGAGGTGGATCTATTTGCCACACCTACAACAGCAGGCTCCCACTGGGAACTCTGCCGCATTTTTAGATAATTCTAAAAAAAATTATACAACATTTTACTTTAAAAGAGGGCACAGGTGACTCTGGAACACAAGGCTACGGATGCACCAGTTGATGCAGGAATTTGTGTCCCCACTCCCTGTGCTGCAGCAGCCACCAGCTTTTTGGAGTTGTACTTCAGCCTTTCAAGCTCTTTCCCTGGATTCAAAGCGGGAGGCTGAGTGTTTAGGATTGTTCTTCCTTTTGTTTGCGTATTTCAGACAGGCACCCACAAACGGAGCCTTAGAAAGATATTTAATTGGGAAGCTCACACGCTACGCATGCATAATATTAGTGCACAGCATATTAAAATTAGCAAAAAATGCTAATGCTGTATATTTATATTATGGATATTATATTTAAACAAAAAAGCACTTGCCAGCAGGCATAGAAATCTCGTTATTTCAAAGTACTGCTGAACATTCACTGATTGCAGTTGATGTTCTGAGTTTTTCAGCTTTTCATTCCCTTTTTTTATACTCAGCACTAACATTTTAACTCAAATCCCTGTGAGCAGTGAGCTGTGCCTTCCTTCTCTCTAACGACCACTGCAAATTTTCTAACTCAAGTAGTGCAGAATACATCTCGTGATGCAGGGGGTATTTTTACATTTGTCAGGAGAAGATTCTAATAAAAATTGCATGTATATGAATATATCTAAGCTTGGAATAATGATTTACCTACAACTGTGAGCACACAGAGTCCATCCAGAGGGGATTCAGTGCTTCCCCAATCACCCAGGGAACACAGACCAAGGTTCACACCCACGCCAGACCTGTGTAAGAAATTCTACAGAAATCTGCTTTATTCACAAGCATTCTTCTGTTTTAGTTGTTATCTCACGGAACACATTCTTTCTGTGGCCCTCATCATTTTCAGAATAAAGAATCCAAAATTAATTGCAAAACCTGTGAGCTTTCTCTGTAAATCAACAAACTATGTATAACTTAGCCTATACAGTGTCCAGCCCAGAAACCACAAACTGCTCTGAATTTTTTTTTTCTTTCTTTTTTTGCCATCTATCTTTTGCAAAGCTGTCGTCTTCTGCTTTCTTGCAAATTCATGCTTTTCAGGGGGTTCTTGTTTCTGCTGCCTTCTCAGATTACAATTTCTTTTGTGTTAATTAAGCTGAAAAATTGAAAGAATGTCGCTGACTCTACAAAGAACACAAAACAGGCTTGCTTGAGAAGCTAAAAATAGATCGCTCTGTTCGGAAGACAGACGACTCAGTCTTCAAACTATTTGTACAATGTGAATTAATTGCAGATGGCCAATTCATTTATTTAGACCTCTGTGACAGAAATGAAAGTGCTACTGCAATGATTATACATCTGCAGAAAGCTCCTTTCAGGTAGTTGGGGCTAATGGCAAACCGGGAGGCAGAGCTTTGTTATTTTCTGGAAGTCAGCTTGTCAAAAAGTTTTCTGATGAGATTCTCCCTCCCCAGCCTCCCGGCCCCTCTCCCAGCAGCTCGGATTTAAGACGTGAGACTGATGTACACAAAATAAAGTTACAATGGCCCGCTCACATGTACTTCTAGCACTCACAGTGCATGTTGTAAATCAGTTACATTCCTTCGATTAAAATCACGTTTTATGATGTAAATGTTGTAACAAAACCCACCTTGATTGTTTAACTTATCTGCAATTAATGCTGTTTTTCTTTTTTTTATGCCTCGGTATTTGTTTTAAAAAGAAATTTTTGTTTTCCTTTTTAGCCTTTCTCCTTAAAAGCAAAAGAAAGCTTAATTTTAAAAAATAATGTTATTGATTTAATGGGAGAGAATTCAGGAAAATCTAAGTGGAAACTGATATTCCATCTTGGCTCCTATTGTTAGATAAACGGGAGGTTTCCAAAAATACCAGCTATTAGACTAGGGCCTATAAACTGTAGCTGTGAAATAAAAATATCATTGAACTAGATAAATTGTTTGGGATACAGAATGATCTGTACTAGAACTTTACAGCAGATCCTGAACAGCACGAAGCCTCCTTTTGTGCTAGAAAACTAGAAACGCTGTCATTTGGGAGTCTAAATAATGCCAAGAAAAAGAAACTAAATATCAGAGTCCCTTTTCTCCAACGCCACTGTCTCTCCTTTGCAATTTTACTACTTTACAGTCTCTAAATCCTTGTTTGCAGCCTTGCTGACTTGAAAAATGTGTAAAAGTTGAGCCACACAGGGTCTGAGCTAACAAGGCTGTAAGAAAACCTCCCAAGAAGTTTCAGGTGATATGATATCTGGCATGCTGATAGTATCACAAAGATTACATTTTTCTGTTACTTATTTTAAAATAAATTAATGCTGCTGCCTGCATTTCAAAGTATTTCTATTACATCTTACAGCTTTTAAATCAAGACTGGAGTTTTTTTAAAGCATTAAGTTTTATAAGCCAAAAATAAAGCTTGATGCAGGAATGAATTAAATTTTCTGCCTAGACAAACGATTGTAATCTATTAAAATGAAAATACCTGTCCTTGCCACTGTTCAGGCTCCTTACAGAATACCTTTTAGGAAGTTTCTTAAGCTTGGTGGTCATCACAGATTTAGAAGGGGGCAGGCATAACCCTCTACCCTATATTTTAAGCTATGTTCCTTTGCTGCAACTCATCCCAACTCCCACCAAGGTCAAGGGAAACAATTTGTTTTCAAGCAATACAAAGCAGGCTGTGCAGTCAGGCTACAGCATCTTCCTCCTGCCTTTATGGACTAAAAAAAAAAAGTTTAAACAGAGCTACAAGCTCCTTAACAAGAAAAAAATCCTTTCCTCAGGAAAGAAACTTCCTAGGATGCCTCTGAAAGATGACCTCCGTCCTGCAGGCTTCAAAATGTTTTCATCTACTTCCTGGAAATCCAGGTGATACCCGAGGTGGAGCAGAGGACAATAAAGCTGCTAAATAACAAAGGTCACCAGCCTTCAACTACATCAATAAAAAAGGCTGAGATATCCCCTTGGTTCGGTCCGGGTAGAGACTGACCGGGGCAGGGGGACACTTGGCACACTGCTGCACACAACCTGCTCCTGTCATGAAATTACACGTGCCCCCACCTCACTTTGGGGGAAAACTGAAATCCTTTGGCCACACATGCAGAGGAGGAATCTGCTGTTGTCTCTCAGAAAGATGCAGTGAGGAAAATGCTGCTGGGAAGCAGCGTCCGGCACACACCAACCAACCGTGTCCTGATGATGAGACACTCCAAAAGCAAGAGCAACGAACCTCCTGATTTTTAAATTTTTATTTATTTTCCACTGTAGATTTTTTTCCTTTTATTTATACTCTGTGGTAGGGCAGACTCCATAGGGACCGTGTCCTTACACAGACACAGCTACCTCCTCGCAGAAGAGAAACATCTTTGTTTACTTCAACTATTTTAGTTAGACCTAGTTTTTGCTGGTTCTAAAGAGTTTTGTCTTGCTTTTAAAGTAAACACCAACATCTCTGACAGAAGTACCACCTTTGAGTGCCCACTCTTGGTAGACCTCATAAAGGTGACATAAAAATACAGAGACACAGATATAGATTTTTTTAAATTTTTTTTTTCACTGCTTGCCGAGATGAATCATGTCAGCCAAGGTCTTTGTAATAAATAAAATGCTCTCAAAGCATTATCTATTAAACATAGAGGAGAGCGGGAGTGGAAAATCTTTGCACAGAACCAGAGCAGGGTCTGGTGATATAAAGCAATGCACTTATCAAATATCAGGGCTGCAAAAGCGGAGTGTTGGACCCAAATAATGCAGTCAAGGGCTGGGTGTCCTCCCAGCGCTTCCCACCCCTGGTAGGATTTGCAAAACCTCCAGCATAACACACACAGAACCCCATGCAGAGCTGGAAAAGCATTTTTTACAGACACCGATAAAGCCTGACACAACACAAATAACCAGAGGCCATGGGTGATTTCACTTTGGGTTCATCTGCTCCACTGAAATTCAGGGGCTGAAGGTTCAAGACAAAGCATAAAATGCAGGAAAATGCATGTGGAATACCCCCCACCTCTACACAAACTCTGCGCTGCAACTAAACACCCCAGAGGTGAACACTCTGTCCCTACTGTGACAAGAGGAAAACAGTGAGGAAAGTAAATGGATTGTTGGAACAATAATCTGTAATTTAATAATTTCTTGCCAGGATCCCACAACAAGGCACAGCTTGCCTGTAAAGTGACAGCTCAAAAGAAAGCACCCAACTCACTTTTCAGCAGTGACACCTTTGTTATAAAGCCAGAAAGTGTTTTTTTTGTTGTTGTTGAATTAGCCTTTAATGGGTAAAGATGAAAATTCAGTGTCTGTGTGCTCCTCGAGGGGGGGAGCACCAGACAGAGAGAGTATGTAAGTAGTGCTTTAGCATTTTTTTCCCAAATTTGTAAGGAATTGTAGCACACCCTGTCTCTAGCCCTTTGACTACATACTCTCAAATAATTTTTGAACCTGGAGGAGTGCTAGAACTTAACATCTTCCCAGTTGAGAGCACAAACAGGAGAAGGGTAAACCCAGCACGCTCTGATCAGGTTTGTCCCCTTCTCTGGTGCCCCACATTGGTTTCTTGGAAGCATCCCCGGGGCTCCCGCTGAAGGAGAATGAAGTCAGAGAGTTTACATTAGTTCTTGCATCTCTACAGCCCCTGTCCCAGCAGAAACTCCTCTCTCTGGATGTAATTAGAGCTCAAGGAATAGCCTGTCTTCAAGATGACAGAAATCAGATTCCACTACTAGAAAACAGAGAGAAAAACCTTCATTGTACAGACTGAAAGATTTCCTAAGCATTGAAAACCAAGATATCGCACTGTTTTTCAGGATGACTGAGAAGCTGCAACATCCATGTTTTCAAAGGTCGCTGTCATGTTTTTATTTCCTCATCAGGTTGCATGAAAGAAGCACTTTCTTTCACTTTGTTGAAAATCTAAACCATCACATAAATATCAACATGGTTAAACTAAAATAAATCCATCATCCTGACAGTTTTTTAATAAATCAATATACTGTTATGTTTAGAAATGGTATAAGACAAATTTTCCCCCCTCTATAATTCAAAACCAGCCTTAACCAATTACTCCAAACTTTTCCCCAGACACATCTCCTTTGGCTACACATTTCACATGAGTGTTTCCAAGCCAAAAAGCGTTTTCTTCCACAGACAAAATTGGAAATGAGAGATTGAAATCACCCTAATGACAGATACTGCGTTATGCCTTTCAACTGTGGATCCCTGCCCGTATCTCTACAATTGTGACAATATTTTTCCAAGCACGGTATCATGTTGTATGTAACACTGAAACTTCCTGGTCTCTCTCCGTCTCTGCTGCATGGTTACCATCTTATTTTTATAAGCATTCCATTCTGGGGCTGGCCCTTCAGCTTTGGCAGAGCGAGGCAGCTTCTGCTTTAAAGCGGCTATTTTGCAACTAGCTGCTGCTTGCTGCATCCCTCTTTTCCAGCCAGGGAGTACCTGCAATGTTTTCCTCTCCAGCTACTGAGAAAATGGCACATTCCCACAGGTGCTGCCCCTAAAACAGGGCACGTGCTGCCAATCACTGGAGCCCGCCACGAACGGCCAGGGTGGGTTCATTTTTGGGTTTTTGGAACAGCTGCAGAATGGCTGGTTTTACACAAGTTCGTTAAAAATGTTTCTACATTCACATCCTGCTCACGGCTGGCACTTCTGCTACTGGAGTAGGCAGGCTGGCATCAAAGGAGAGTTTTCACTGCCACCCCAAATCAATGGATAAACACCAGGGGAGCCACAAACGGCACCACCAGGCACTTCGGAACATTGCTGGCTCAAAAGCAGTGGTCAGCAGGGCAAGGGCAGCAAACTTCACTCTGTATTCTGAGTGAAGTAACTACTGTATGAATTAACTTTACTTGGGCTGTTCAGTAGTGAGAATCCAGCCCTTTACAAATAACAATTAATGTTCTATTTTTACCTTAAAAGCAAACAAACATAAAACCCCAAATGAGTGCGTTTAGAGCACCCAAAATGCTAAGTAGTGCCTGGAGGGGAGCTCTGCCCGTCTTGTCCAGGCTGCCAGGGCAGGAGCCTTGTTCATGAACAGCTACCTTGTCCTAGAGGTGACACGGTTGTGTCCTTCCCATTTTCCTTGGCCTTTTAATTGCTGCAGTTAAGATTCTCACACACAGGTGAACTTCAACCAAGAGAAAAATTCAGCCCTGGTCACAGTCCCAGAGGCATGATAACCTCCTGATATGCCCAGGAGCCCTCAGGACATTTCTGGCTGATCCTTACTCCAGATCAGACATCTGCATCAAGGCAGTAAGTACATCATGGATTTTTAGCAGAAGTTCCTCGCTGCTCTGGCAGGCAGTAATTAGATTATGAGAATTACAGAAATGACAGGCTGCTTGTCTACTCTCTGTATGGGCAGCCAGCAACAGCTTGGAGAAGAGTAAAGCACTCAGATTAGTAAAGGAATGAGCTCAGTGTAAATCCAAATAATACCAAAATAATATGTATTAACAAATAAGGCCCTTGAACCAGCACATTTACTGCTGCCATGCTCATCCTTATCCTCTCCTGGCTCTCTCACCAAACTACTGATGCAAAATACCCCATGTATGAGGCCCTCTGGTCATTTGCTTTTCTAGAGCATCTCAGCATCGTGCCTTCCCCTGTGCCATATCCCTTGTTGACACAGCTATTAGAAAATCCTAAAGAGGTGGGAAAACACTGGGAACCTGCTTTCACAAAGACTGCAAGCGCACGTTGGCAACCACAGCGACGGCATGCCAGATGCTGGCATCCAGATGAACATAACAAGCATTCAGCTTTGCTTATAAAATTCCCATATTCAGCACTGCCACAACACACAGCTTTAAAAATTAGAGCAGGGTTTTCCCATATATGGGAACGCTGACCTGCTGCTGCTGCACCAGCTCCCCGCAGCCGTGCAGACCCTGCCTCCCGCTTTGCCCGGGCTCTCCCTCAGTGGTCTGGGGTGATGCTGCATTGCAAGAAGCCACGTTATTTCTGTATTGGGCTCACCTGCCGGCTTGACTAAACCTGTTTCAATAAAACTGCTATGTTTTTCCAGCTCTTCCATCCAGAGTTGTGTTTGTATGTCCAATACTTCTGTGCCCAAAGCTGAGGTCTGAGCAGCAGCATCAACTTCTGGGCTTGGGCTGTATGGGAATATAGCCCTTAGGAGGCTCCCTGGGCTAAGGAGCTCCACTTGAGACCCCTGGGTCGGGTCAAAGGATCCCATTGGGCCAAGCTTTAACACTCCTGTGTGGTCCGTGAGCCCCCAGGAGCGGCTGTTTTTAGGATGAGCACTAACAGACATCTCTCTCGGCTGTGGGAGAGCATCTGAGCAAACACATCGCTGCAGAGCCCTGGATGGAGGGTGAAGGACCACACTTCTGAAGCACTGGTGGCAGCTGCCAGTGGTTTGTTGGGAATATTCTATTGTTTTGGATGTATAGAAAGCATAGGAAGCTGTGCCAGGACCGCAGCGGAGCCACCGCCGGCGGCTGGAGACTCCAGGCTGGGAGCGGTTCTTGTGCGGGTTTGGGAACACACGGAGCCCTTTGGACTCAAACAGCCCACAAAATCCTGACCCCGGCTAACTGCACGAGCAGCAGTGTGTATTTATAAACTCCTTACAAAAACCAGCAGGATGAGCAGGGCTGGGACTATCCAGCTGCAGCTCTGGTTATGCCAGACAGCTGCTCCGTCAAAGTGCTGCGAGAAGCCGCGTTTCCTTGCAGGGGATGCCCTTTGATACTCGGCAGGAGCCTGCTTTGGCAGCTCTGTGCTGCCTAAGGGAGAGATCTGTGAGAGGGGATGTTTTAGGAAACCAGCAGTGTGCACTGAATACCTGCCTGTGCTTCTGACTGCAAGGGATTTGCAGAGGGGAAATAAAAAGAAGAAATCCAGAGCAAGCGCTATTAATCACTACACAATCATGACTACATTTTCTTTTTCCCCACAGTTGTAAAAAATCAAGCAAATCAATCACACATGACTTTCGAGCTTCTTGGCACATGTTTCATATTCTGCAGGTTTCCAGGGGGGCTGTCCATGTGAAGGAGACTCACCAGCAGCTCTCCCTCAACCTCACTGCCTGTGCAGTAGGAATTAAGCTGCAGAGCTCATGAGCAAGAGTAAAGACTTCAAGAATAAAAACTCTGTCTCAAAATAGTAACAGAACCAGCACAGTCCTACAGAAGAAATTAAAACTGCAGGTTGGTCATCTCCGTTGGTTTTGTTATTAGCATGGGAACGCCTATTTAGGTAACTGAAAGCGTTGCATCACTTTAAGAAATGTTAATTACATCAGTGGTTTTAGTGTAAAAAGTTTCTTTTTCCTTTCCAGTTTTCTAAAGCCTTAGAAGAATTTCAGAGGGAATCCTTCCCAAATACGCAAACAGCAAGTCAATACTCTGAGTTTTTTTGCCAAGCTTCCTTTTCCCTACATCTCTCACTCAAGAAAATACAATTAAAATTACACTCAAATAAATAGAAAGGGACTAGAGTTGAGCAGGTCCAGTATTGCCAAATAATCTCAGTTAATCAAAATCATCACTAAACGAGTGCCAGCTGTCCCCATCCAGAGGGGCCTCCCGATGTTCCCGTGCTCCCCTGTGACAAGATGCAAGTTCAGTGTCTGCTCCTGTGGCACGCAGGGAGAGGTGCAGGAGCTGGGAAAGTGGGAGCAGATCTCCTGCGAGCTCTGGCAGAGCTGCTCCTTGGAGACGTGGTTTGGTGGGATTTAAATCATGCCAGGAGTATGCTGGGTTCTTCTTCTCTCAACAAAAAAAACCCTCAGCATTTCCATTGTTTTAATTAACTAACTTTCCCTAAGGGGGAAAAAAGCTCACTAAGGATCAATAACAAATGTCATAATTAGTATCTCACTAATTGCATTCATTTATTTAGAAATGCTATGCCACACCCTCCCAGAATATTAGTCTTCCTTGTGTTTATTTTTTAGTATCTAGAAAAATGCTAAAAAATTTATTTTCACCAGATTTAGGAATTTTACAGAGTGACAAAACAAATTATTTGGTATTACTTTCTCAATCATTTAAGATACCCAAATTTCTAATCGTGGTTGCTGCCATCAAATTCCCTACTTTTCCTTAAAATTTAGATATTGCAATTGCATGTTTAACACTATGGTTACAGTTCACATTTAGGACAAAGGTGTCTCAGCACTGAGCCAGTATAAAGGTACAGAATAATCTTCAAACACATGTAAAGCAGTTTCATATATCTCCATGCCTTTTAGCATGGAGTTTGTAGTAATGCCAATAAAATTAAGTATATTAATCTGATAATAATGTAATACTATTTATATGAAAAAGAAGACCAACCTCAAATTAAAAAAAGAATTTATCAAAATTCTGAAAACCATTAACTCTATCAATCTTATTCATCTATGTACAAATGAGGAAGAAAAATACTATCCAATATTTAAAACCAACAGATTTTATTTATGCCACCTCAAACTGAATGCATTTAGGCTAAGGGAAGGGGAGGTAGGTTCTAAGGAAAAATGCAGGCATGCAAAAGGTTGATTCAACCCCACCTCCCTTATACCCTCACTGTGATAACACGCAACAGGAAAAGTTTACCAGGAAAAATGGTAACTATCTTCTTTTTAGAGATTTTTGGCTTTGCAATTACTGTCTGTTTTTTTCTAACAAAATAAAATTCTTCTGTTAAGTTTCTAGAGAACAGTATTGAATTCCCTACCAAGCATCCAAAAATTCTAGCTCTGAAAAAATCATTCTGAACAAACAAGAACTGCAAGATCTCAGCTGTGACTCTCCAGAGATGTTCTCTTTATGCTGTCAAAAAATTATTAATTTTTCACTTGTTTTCAAAACTCTCCAAAATATTCTCCGCAAAATAAATGCTTTATCTGGTATTTTAATAATATGAGTTATCCCTTTCAAATAAAATGCTAAGTTATCACTGCACTCTAGATTCTGATCGATATATATAAATATAAAAAATTATTTAGAGAGTAGTAAAATACCCATGGAGCATTTGAGTACTCGCTCTATATGTTTGCACTCTGTGAACAAACAATATCCTCACCATCAAACCATTGGCAGGAGGGGGGTTAAATTTTATTACTTACAAGCAACAATCACAGGATTGATTTCTATAAAGCTCAGGCAAATGAAAAAATACAAATGTGGAATTCTGTTATTTCAAACAACCTAATCCCAGGAATTAATCTCAGCTGGCTGTTATCAATTACCAACATGCCACCTGTATTCTGCAAGTTGGGAAAACATAACAAAATGTTAAAGCAGTTACAAACAAGAGCAAAATAACTCAATAGGCAATGCTAACAACTGAACAACTAACAAGTCAGCAGAGCCACATGTAGAAACACGGGAATTTCATATGCTATAGGTTGGCACATTTATACTACAGTAGTGACAAAAAATTTCCCTTTTTTTAACTTTCACTCCTGTGCCACCAGTGCATTTTGGAATT
Organism: Callaeas wilsoni; assembly: GCA_013398955.1. Lineage (NCBI taxonomy): Eukaryota > Metazoa > Chordata > Aves > Passeriformes > Callaeidae > Callaeas > Callaeas wilsoni. The sequence goes on along the minus strand of VWPU01004349.1, from coordinate 23,632 downwards.
AAATGTGTATAATTCAAAAATCCATTGACACAAAACCAATAAATGACACGTCAACACATCACTATTTCTGAGAATCCAAATCTTTTCTACCCATGCAAGGCAGTGAAATAATACACTTGTAAAATAACTCTATCTTGTGCTCACTCATCTTAAATTTCTTCACATGATTTACCATCTCAGTTTAATTTCTTTGCAGACTTCCAGGGGATTAATTTCAACTACATTTGAGCTTTTTTCTCTCTAGTTCTGAAAGACAGTATGAAAGACAACAACTATTAAGTATGTAAAAAGGTAACAATTTTAAAATGACAATCCCTGGAAAAAAGAACCACTTTAAGCATTAAATTCCCTAAAGAATAGAAATGGGCAAGATGTATTTCAGACATATGACTATTAGTCAACTATTGTTGAAGTGATCCAATTATTAAATAGTCAAGAATTATTTATTTTACTTATATAAACTATCCCTCTTTTCTGGGTCTGGAATAAATTAACACATCCACATGTTTCTTTGTTTACTATGCCAAGAAGAATGACTAATATTTTTCGATAATAATATTTTGATAAGAAAATGAATGTTCAGTTTAGATTCATAACAGGAGTTTCTGCATCATTTTTGTGTGCTGAATCAAATTTGAAATGATCAGATTAGAAGGATTGGAACAACTTAATCTAAAAACAAAACAGCTTTGCTCAAATACAAAAACGGTTTTTCTAGGTACTCTATCAAATGAAAGCATACTTGTGCTTTCAAAAATATACTGGTTAAAAGATTTAGACAGGCTTCATATGAAATATATTTAAACATCAAAACTAATTAAGAATTATCTAGAGAAACAAGCTATGGAATGTCCAATCCTTAAAAAAAAAAAAGTAATTAAATGCTCAGGGCTTAGCCTGCTAAATACAATTAAGGACATTCTCCTCCTTTCTCGTTTTGCCAGATAAATGCCCTCCCTCTCACCCCCAGCACCTGCACCACCTTGGAGGGCTGCACCAGACCTGGGAAAACAGGGACACATCAACCTGCATTTCAGAACCACGTCCAGATGCATCAGTAATGCCTCGATACAGAAGCTCCTGTAATCACATTTATCACGTTTGGTTTCCCAGTTTTTCAGCAGAGGAGCACCCGGAATCCCACAGGCAGAGCCTGGTCCAGCCCTGCCAAGGCATCTCCTCCATCCACAGCCAGAGAAGAGAATTATTCCATGAGGAGGTGTTAAAAATGCACCCCCTGAGACACCCACCCCTTCAACCTAGGTGACAAAAAGTCAGGTGCAGACTTTCAGCTACGTGGTTGGGGAAAACAAAAAAAAAACTGGATTAAAAATGTAACTGCCTCTGAACTGCAGGGCCTCCAGTTTGTCCCTGTCCTGTGGCAGGGCAGCTTCAGGAACAGGTCTGCCTTGTCTGCCACAACAATTGTTCCTGCCTCAGTAACCCGGTCCAGCCAGAACAGGCACATTTACAGCCAGAGCTACAAAAGATCTCGAAGGAGATTTCTACCAGTCCTCCTGAGCATCTCCTCTACCCACCCCGGCAGCGCCTGCTCCTCACGGACCCCATCCCAGCCTCAAGCCCTCGACATCTCTAGAGAAGGGACCAGCCAAGCCTCTGCTCCACAGAACAAGCTCCTCGAGGTCTCTCCATCCTGTCCTGTCCCCTCCCTGTGCCACCCCGCCGTGCCTGGAGAACAGCCCGCACCTTCCCCACGCGGGGGTTCAGCTCCTTCTGCCCCGCGGCTTTGGCGCTGCCAGGGCCCAGGGCCAGGGCAGGGCGACAGCGCCGAGCTCTGCACTCCCAGAAGCGACAACAGAGCCTGAACACCAGAGCAAGAACACCACCAGCAAACAGGGGGAAAAAAAGAAAAAAGGAAGAAAAAAGAAAAGAAAAAAAAAGCCACACCAAAAAAGGGAAAAGGAAGGGGGAAAGAGTGAGAAATAACCTCAAGGACCTTCTAACTGCTCTGTCCCAGGACCGCGCGAGAGTGTCAGAAAAAGAGGGATTTGTTCCCCCTTTCTCTGGCGCGAAGTTTCAGCAAACAAAGTAACAAAAGAAAACAAAACAAATCCATAAAAATCGTCCAAAAAAGTCCCCAAAGCTCGTCCTCTGCAGAGCGCAGGGTCTGCTTTCTTTGATGGTTTCAATCTGCTGAGGGGGTTTGCTTTGGGGTTCCTTGGCTGGAGCGCAGCGGGGCGCAGGGCAGGGGCGGATCCGGAGGGAGCAGTTCCCAGGAGGGTTTCAGGAGTTACTGCACGTTTATTTCACCAGATGCTATTTTTAACCCCGCTGTTACTATTTTTAGCCGTGTCAGTGTTTTCCATTTGCTGAACTCTGTCCCCAAGCCGGCCCCGCTCCCCCCGGGTCCCCCGCTCCCCCTCCCAGCGCTTCCATCTCATTTTAGGCTGCGCTTTTGGATCTCTTCAAACAGCACCAGAGGAGCCCGTTCCCCCCCCGCCCGGCGATGCAGATCCATATATCTGTCTATAGAAGCAGTGCAAAGTCCACGGGCAAAGCTCCTGCTCTAACTTCATTCCTCTCCAAACACATTCCTGCCAACGGGGAGGGGAAAAAAAAAAGAAAAAGAAAAAAAAAAAAGAAAAGAAAAAAAGCAAACAAACGCCACTGTTGCTAAGTTTTGCACTTTATACCCTTTTATATTTACAATCCTCTCTCGGCTAAAAATAGCAACACATGATCCATTTATAACTGGCCGGACATGCCCCGCAGCCGCCGGCGGGGCCCTGGCTGATGAAAGGAGCTCTCTGCGTTCCTTCTACCTGAGCTCATCTCCCGCTTAAAGGGCTCAGACAGCTCTGCTTCCACAAAGCGCACATTGAAAGCACTGCTGCTTCCCGGGGAGAGCGGCACAAGTGACGGGAAAAAAAACAAGGACAAGAAAAAACCACTACAGTAAGCCATGCTGGCTGCCCCATGCCCTCCTGGCCCCCTGGCCGGCTGCCCAGCGTCCAGGGAGGAGGCAGGGGGCAAAGCGGAGGTGGTCGGGGCTGGCAGGCGGCCCCAGCAGCACCTCACCCCGCAGACAGCAAACGGGGGCTCCAGAGGCAGCTCCGGCTTGGCTCCATGTGCGATCAGCACATTAACTCACGCCAGAGGAGTGTGGGGAGCGACTGCAGACCCTGACCCGGGGGCAAGTTCAAAGGTTCTTCTATAAATCACCGTAGAGCTAGAAGTTACTCTAGACATGGGTTTAGAGGTGGCTCTAGAAATTAGCACTGGGAAGAGCTCCTGGATTGACTCCAGCCAAGTCTAGACGTTGTTCTTGGGTTTGGGTGTGGAGAGGGGCGATGCTGGAGTCAGCTCTAGAACCTGGTCAAGAAGAGGCACCACAACTGGCAAAGGCATAAACACTCGGTGTTATCTGCAGTAATTATTCATCCAGGAGATTTTAACAATGCAGGATTTATTCCTTCACTAATACCTTCTGAATTTATTGTCAGAAATTCCCATTAGCATGTGCAGGACTCTCAAGCTGCATGTGCAGCAGAAGGAGCTGCCTGACTGAACAGAGTCCCAAGGGCACAGCTCAGTGCCCTGTTCAGTGGGTGCCACTCCTTACCACCCAGAAGATCCAGGTGCCACACTAATGCCACCTCCCATCTCACATGGACATGCTTGTGTGCTTTAAAATTTCCTCTCTTGCAAGCGCAGGTTTCCTCATTTTCTTCTCATTGCCAAAATAAAGAATCCCAGTTCAGGAGGAGGGTGGTAGCTCACACATCACTGAAGAGTAGGCAACAAACACCACCCCACACACAACAGTATTTTAGTGAAATTTATCACAAATGTGCAAATCCCAGCCACTTAAAATAAGGGGTCAAACCCTCCCAAAGTTGTGAGACTTTAAAGGAAAAATACACCTTCCAGTTATGAGCCTTTTGGGAACACTTGAAACGTTTCTCAGAACTCTTACGAGCTAGAAAACGTGGCCTGTTTGGACTGACAGCAGAAGTTCAGTGCCAGTGCTTCATGGATTGTAGCTGAGGGGAAAAAAGCAATAACCACGGTGAGACCCAGAGAAAAAATGATTGTAACAGTTGGCAACATCATTACCTACATTTATTCCTCCTAATAGCCCCATTTCAGTTGCTTTTCTGATACTCTCCTTGATTGGCTTTTCAGTGGGAAGTCACATCAGCTCCTGTCCTGCCTGCACAGGAGTTTTCAGGCTGTATTTCCCCTCCATAGCTCAACCACGTATGCACTCACATGCTTTGTTTATACAGGAACAAAAAGTGTCCATGTGTACCACTGCCTGTCCAAAATTTTACATATCACCAAACCAGACATGCAGCAGGCTGGTCAGACTTCTTGGAGCTGTGCTCCTTGTATGCATTATAATTTTTTTATTGTAATATACAGATTTTTACCAATTTCCATTCGCTTTTAGATGCCTGCTACAGGCAGGGATTCAGACTAACCACCTCCCATGATGTGACATTAGCAATCAAGTGCCATTTGCGAGCTGCTTTCAGAAAGTCTAGGAGCACAAATCACTGAAAACCATGATCCTGAAAGTCATTAATAGGAGAATGCAGCAGTAGTTCTGCAAATGCTTTTGTGGGAGCAGATGCTTTAAGCAGGGAAATGGAAGCTTTGCTGCCACATTGCTATCAGAGTTGTAACTCTATGTTTGCAAGAAATCCCGATTATCCTCCCTTTTAGCCATCACCAAGTTGCTGCAGAATGACAGCCAAACATGCATTCAGAGGCACAGGAAGATGGAAGCATCCCTGCACAAACCTGTCTTGCTGTGGCTGCTCTGCAAAATGTTTTTCTGAGCAAGAGACAGAGTTCAGCCCAGGGGCTGGGGGTACTTTCCAACCAGGCAGAGAGTGGAAATCTCTCCAAAAACCTGAATTAGCCATGGAATTGCTATGCCCTGGGTTTCAAAAGGAGAAGCAAGACAGAGACAAAAAAGTACAACTTCACCCAAGCTATGAATAAAATGCCTGTGCAGTAACGTTATAGAAATTGATATTATTATTAAAGCAAAGTATAGCTCAACAAACTTTTTTTCCCCCCAAATAATAACCCATTGCAGATGTCAAAACTGTAGCCAGAGGACAGTGGCAGCTGTAGCCCAAGCTGGGCAGGCACAGCCCCAGCTCCCGGGGACAGGCTGACCCCAGGCTCACACCCACAACACTGCTTGGGAGAGGCTTCTCCCGTGCACCCAGAGCGCTCAGCCCTTCACTCGGCTCCTTCACTTCCCTGGCTCTTTCCCGTTGTCACCCTCTTCCTTTTTTAACCTGAAACCCACCCTCAGTCCTTGCAGCTTTGGCCCCCTCTTCTGTCAGTAAAACCAAACTCCCTGGTCATGTTCCCCTTGAAGCTTTGCCAAATAATGCCACTTCCTTTTTTTACTCGTGTTCTGGTTTTGTATTTTTGGTAGTTATCTTTCCCTTTCTTTCTTTTCCCCTCTCCTTTTTGGAGGGTGCTGGTAGAGGTGTAAAGAGAACAAAGGGACAATGCAAGTTGTCCCTGCAATACCACAATACAGGGTGTGATGTATCTAAAATACCGAATTTCACACACTGCCCCTGTGTTTTGGTCCAAAATACCTAAGGAGCCTCCTGGATGTCTCACCTGGAGAGGGGTGTACCTTTAGCACATCCTCCTCCAGCCTGCATCAGGGAGCACCAAGGGAGCTCACAGCACTGCTCCAGAGCGATAAAACTCCCAGCAAAAGGCAAGCCATCCTTTTTCGTTTGTGCAAGTCAAAAGCAGCCCGAGATCAGCAAAGGAAGGAGCTGTGTGAAACTCCCCCTGTGCAGCACAGAGAAGCACTTGGGCCAAAGGCTTTAGAACTTCCTTATTTAAGTGGCCAAAAAAAGCCCTGGGCTACTGAATTTCTGGCCACTGACCTTTGTTTATTTTAAAGATGTGTCACTGTTTTTCTCATAAGTCAAACAATTCAATGATTTCTGAATTCTCTTCCCTCTGACCTCTTCCTTTCTTCCTGTTTTATTCTAGAAATACTCATTCAAGACTAAAATATAAGGAGTGGGTATGGCCCAAATGTTGCAATTCCTCATTCCACAGATTGCTATCACTATTGCAATTGCTATTCCCTCTGGATCCAGAGAAACCCACACAAAAGGACACTACAGAACACACATTTGAATAGTATATGCTAGGAATATGAAATAAAGACTTTGAAGTATCTACAAAAATACTCAATAATTAGGAGGAAAGGGCATTGCTTTTACACAGGGAGAGTTGCAAGTGATGCCTTCTGGCTCTGAGCAATGCCTCAAATGTTCATTTTGTGGATACAGGTAATTATTAGGTGCTGTGATTGCATTACCCCCACGGAATCATTCCCTTAGGCTGAATTTCCTTCTCCAGACACAGCGGCATCACTCGGCAATTCTGCTTTTGAACAAAGCTGACTTGACCTACTTTGATCAGATGTGCTGGGAGACAAGAGGTGGAGAGCTCAAGAGAAGGGAATTCTGGAGAACGGAAGAAATCATACAGGCAGCTTTGTCAGACAGCTGGGAGAGATGCTGCAATTCTAGGAGCCACTGGGGCTTCATTACTCACGAGTTGACGAGTGAGTGCAACCAGGGCTCCCTCCAGCAGCTGCCTCAAGGAGAGCTGGAATTCTGCTGGCAAAGCCACAGTCCAGTGAGTCCAGGGCCTACAGGCTCCTTGCACAACCATAATAATGTATGTTTAGGATGTGTAACACCTCTAGCAGACCTCAGTTGCTTTACACTGCCATGGTTTTGTCCATACAGTTTATGCCATAAACCCACAGTGAGCTGGTTAAATCCACAGCCCACCAGACACAGTTCCCTCAGAGCCAAAGGAGAGTGGGTATTATGCCTAAATCCTAAATTCTCTGTTAAGGTAATGAGTCACACCAGAGAAGATTCTGCTCCTCTGTCTGCAGCCTGAACTAAGAAAAGGCCACGGGAGCTGCAGAGCAGTTGATAAAGCTGTGCACTGGGCTCTGCTGGCAGCCAGCATCCCAAACTCCAGATCAGCATCCTGCAGGACCTGGCCCATGGCTGACCTGGCTGAAGAAAACTCCTCTGCTCAGGTCTCCTTCCACCATCACTTCCAACCAAACTGGTCCTGAAAGCACCTTTCTTATCACAGAGCAATTAAAAAAGGGAAACTCCCAAACCAGCATCCTTCCCTTTACACTGGTATTAATTTAAATAGTCTCACAGATTTGTGTGAGCACTCAAATTTCCACCAAAACAATTTCCATGGTCTTACTGGGCTAAACGTGCTAAAGAACCAAGCCCCAGCACACGAACGCCAGTGTCCCATGGGACAGACACCATCGGGCCTGGGAAGTGTCGCAGCACTTGAGGGCGCTGCTGCAGTAAATTTAACTCACCCTAAAAACCTTGACTTGGTTTTATTATGAACTCAAGTCTTCTGGTAAAATATCAGCGTCCTGTGTTGACACTGACTTACATTATTGCTGTTACACAGTGGCCCTGTTTTGGTAAACAATGAGCAGAAGTTAGTCCTAACATTAAACATTCAAGGTTAGCACCTAGTTATGCCTTCAGATATTTGCACGAAGTGATAAAGTGGAAGGACGACACAAAAACAGTTTCATTCGGAATTTTTTTTTTTCATTCTAATTTTCTTGCCTTAGGTTAAATGAGAAAGTGTGAGAAAGCATATGTGTTCATGGAACTAAACAAAAAGAAAATTGGGGATGAAGATGTGAGTACCCATTTCCCTTGGAAGGGATACTTGAGCTGCTGTAGTCCTTTATGGGCATGTTGATTACCCTGTTTTGCACTATTTTCCCTGGTCTTTAATAGCATCCTCCCTGCAAGGGCTTCTTGGCTCTCACAAATAAACCCACATGCCTCCTGCACCTTCCACCTGCTGCACCCTCCACTGCATCCTTCCCCCATTCCTTCTTTCAGGAGCCAGGTCCTGCAGGATGCTGATGTGCAGTTTGGGATGCTCAGTGCCAGTTCCCAGATCCCCCCCTGTTGGGGATTGTTTTCTTGAGATTCTACCCCCAGCACAAATCTGCCTCCAGTGCCAGCTCATGGATTACACTTTCAGCTCTTTCTGAACTAGTGTAATTAGCCCCCCAATTTTTTCCTGCTCCAACGTCAAACAAGCTGAAGGGAAAACAGCCTTTTTTGAGTGAAGTTACAACTTGCCAGTCTGAGAAAACTCTGTTCAAAAGTTCTGCCAATGCAATGCCTCATTTGATAAAATCCTTTTTTTTTTTTTATTATAGGACTTCCGTATTTTGCTCTTTCTCAATTTTGAGTGGTATACCCAATGTTTTTCATTGCAGGAGTTACATGGTTTTCTCAAAAAAAATATATTGGGGGTGAACTAAGACTTTTAACTTTGATTAATACTGACTGCTTAACAGAGAAAGAGTAAAGGGAAATGGTAACAAAAGAAAAGACCTTTCACAATGTTTTTTAATATTTCTTCAGCATTGTGTTTCTCTATCATTTTATAACAGTGCTCTGTGTCCTTAACAGTTTAATATTTTAAAATTCCCTTGACAGTGTTTCAGAAAAAGCCTGACTTTAAATTTGAGAGAACAGAAATATGGTAAAGGTGCTGGACAACACATCCAAGAGTATATGGACTGTTCTGCCAAAGATTAGGAACAACTACATTGTCAGTCTTATAAAAAATTATTAATGTACGGAGTACTGCTTGTATGTCAAAAACCAACTCCAAGTGTAAGAAGGCAGGGACAAAGTTAATAAAGGGAAAGCAATCAAAGAAAGATGCCCTAAAACCCACATTTGTCAAGAAAAGATAAGAAAACAAAGAATAGAGCACAAAATAACTCAGCACTTCATCTGCAAACCAATGAATCCTTTCTGCTACAGTGTTCTGTGGTAGTGAAGAGTTATGCTTAAAAAACCAAGTAATAACAAACAGCGCACGTCCAACTTTAACAGTTCTAGTTGTGACATGATACTGATCTCTGTGTTTATAGCTGGAAACCAGAGCAGCACATTCTACCCTTGAGTTCTGACTTGCTGAAGCCCTCGAGACAGATCAAGGGGCCTTGGGACGGCAGCAGCCCGACAGCTCAGCTGTCGTAAGTTGAAAGGTTTTTCTTGGTTGGGCTAAGTTTATGCTAAGTAAATGCTAAATTAACACTAAGTAATGCTATGATAAGTGGTTTTAGGTCGAATTAAATGTTGTATTTCATCCTTTGCCAAAGATCATTGATTTTTGATTGTTTGATTTTGATACTTTTGCCTGTAAATGTTAGTGTGATTTTCACCTCTTGAGTCTATCTGGTGGGGATTTTTCCTTTGCGCTAAGAGAGAGTAATAGAACCTCGAGCTAAAGCCCTGGATCTGAGGATATTTAAAAATTATGCCAAGCTGCTGTTAGAGGCTAGGGTTAGGCTTGAGAGAGCCAAAGAGCGAGAGCTCCAGGAACAGTGGGGCTGGAAAAGGCCTGCCAAGGCCATCCTGCCAGGGCCCAACACTGCTGCTCCTGATGGGACTGCTCCCACCTTTCCGATGGGACCAGTCACCCACAAAATCTCCATTTGGCAGGGCTGGGAATCTTTCAATCTCATCTCTTTTCCTGCTGACCCAGCAATAAATGGAATCGTCTGTGAACAGCCAGCAGAGTAATTTGCTGAGCTTCAGATTTAGCATTTTACCACGATGTATGAAAACCTCACACATCTGCGAAGTTCAAACCTTCTAGGAACAATTCCAATAAGATGCTTCATGTTTCCTGCTCCATGCAAAAACAGAAAAAAAAAAATCTCATCTATAATTGACCTTGACAGATATTGAGAGCATTTGGCACCTATTAAAACTCCTTTAAGATGAAACCCTCTAAGCTATAATAAGAAACGTAACACTGAACTTTACACCACACTTTGTTCACTGGAAACACTACCATGGTAAGTTCAGTCACTTATTTTCCATTGAAAAGTTATCTTAAAATATGTACAGAACTAACTTTTTAAACATTTACTGAGCAAATAGGACCCTTCTATTTCATCTTACACATCTGCTTTTTCAGGCAGACTATTAAAATTAGCTTGGAGATCTGCATAGCCTTGTCTTTGTTCTTCTGTCTGGTTCACATATATGCACAGGGAACTGTTGGAGAAGTGCAAAAATCCACTTAATTGACTTTTCTACCGAGAATTATCCCCACTTACAACTTGGAAGACCATTAGAACCTCTATCTGACCACATCTAGGAAGCAGAGACAAAGCCAGGAACTATCCAACAGTGAGCAGCTCTGTCTTGGTTGATACAAGGGCTGCTGCCATCAGAGCCACAACCCACTGAAGTGTCAACAAACAAGTCCTTAATCAAAGGACAGGAGGAGAAAAAATATTGGTGGTTTTAGAGGTCCAGGGACACTACTCCCACTTGAGAAATAAGAAGGTCCAGCTTGGAAATAGGGCCAAGCCAGCCAAACCAGAGTGTTTGACTGTCCCTTGAGTTAATGCAAGGAAAAGCTCTCTTGCCCCAACACTGTCCTCACTGCTGTGATCAGCTCCTGAGTGTGAGGGTCCCTCTCAGAACTCACTGTGCTCAGACACATTGTTTTCTGCAAGCATCTGGGTCAGATGTGACATAATCCCTTTCTGGAGGAAATTTTGGGAAGCACTGGACAATTGCTGCTTCTCAAGTCAGAGAAGCAAGATTTTCTCTATGTGGAGTAGGATGCAGGTGGAGGATAAAATTTAAAAAATAAAATAGGAATCTCTTTTAATAATATAGTGTGGACAAATTCCTAATGGCCAAGGCACGCACTCTTCTTGTGACATCTTCACAGGAGAGCTCCACTGAACCAAACTGCCCCCAAAGACATAACAAATTCATGCCCTCCCAGCCCTGTTCCCATGGGGAGCTGGCAGGGATCTCTCCCACCCTGCAGGCACAGCTTTAGCTCTTTGGCTGTACAAAAATCCCACTTTCTCTCCTCAAACACAAAAGCTCCAACAACATCTCCCAGGCCCCCAGTGTGAAAGGATGAGCCACTTCCACGCCCCAACACAAACCATGCTCGATGCCGAGTGCACAAACACAAAGGGCTGTTCTTGCTCACAACCAGGCCTTGCCCAGTGCCTTTTGCTGTCCCTTCTGCACCTCACCCAGTGCCAGGCTGGCATGGACTGCGGCGTGTGAGCCGTGCCCGGGGCGATCGCTGCCCACCCTCAGAGGGTGCAACGCTCCAGGGCAAGGCTCAGAGGTGGTTCAGGGCCTTTCACTTGATGAAACAGTAAGGAAATTGGAACAGTCCTTGTGGTTTTGGCATTAAAAAAAGCCTGACTAGCACAGAGAATGACTGAGTGTGCTGGTGGCTCAGGACAGAACCAGGAGGGGCAATGAGCTACAAGAAGAATATGGGGCTGAACTACAAACTCTCCATTTCAAAAGCAATTACAGATCCCGTAATCTTAAAAGACTTAGAAACAGCACAGTTTAAATTTAGTGGTTTTTTACTGGCCATGGTAATGATATTAGCTGAATAACCAACAAAAATATTAGAATTTCTCTGGAATAAATTCAGCTATTTAGAAATGGATATTCTGAAAACGATCTGTGATCCGAAGGCTTGCACTGTGTCCTGGTGGATGTTTCATGATTTCCTGCATTTTCCACGTTTGTCTGCGACACAGAAGAACTCAAGCAAATGCTCCTGAGAGTCCACTCATGTCCTGCTAGAGCAGCCACCACCAAGGATTTCACGAGTCCACATCACACTTTGTTTTAGTAAGAATCCTCTACGCCCCTCCATGGAAGTTTCAAGTGATCGGAAGCAACTCGTTCACATTAAAATTGCAATCTCAAATGATTATTTTAAAATGACAGAAAATTAACCAGTCTGAGGTGAAGCTTTACAAGTATTTCTGGAGGCAGAGAACTGGGCTTTTTGCTCTTGATGTAAAGAAGTATTCCAGTTGTTTCAAAATACATTTCAAATGTATTTTGAAACAACTGTTTAACCCTTACATCAATAAGGTAGCCTGCATGAAAATGCTGTTCTTTGAGAAAAATATACCAGATAATATTCAGATTTTCCATCTCATTCTAAAGACACAACTACAACATGCAAGCACAATATCCTAGCAAACTTGTTTTGACTGTACAAATAATTTTTTTAAAAAAATTGTTTCTGGAAGCCCAGCAAAAGCTGGGCTTGAAATCTCTCAGTGGAATTACATTTTCGTTCAAGCAACACCACATAGTTTGGAAGCCACGGAAAGTATCTATTAAGACAGTTGCTAATTTAGAGAAAAAAATGACCCCATCTGGAACAGCGTCTGCAGCGCTGTTCATTGCACCACAAGAAAAATATTATTGTACTGCAGCGTGTGAAGCCTTGTAACAAAGATGACGCCAGGTCAAAAGAATCTAACTTAGAAAGAGAAGTTGAGGTTAAGGTCTTGCTTTTACTGTAAAAGATTAAGTCCAAAAGGAAGTTCAACATGAAGGAAGGGGTGGAAAATAGATGAGCTAAACTGACAGCTAACAATTTTTTCCCCACCTTAATAAAGATTTCCAGCTCCAAGAAGATGTCTTCCAATAATGTAAATTAAGGTAAGTAAATTAGGAAGCATTTCTTCGAACATAAAGAAATTTAAGCATAGCGAGAGCGTTATAGAGCAGATTACTCAAGGAACACTTAAATAAATTAAGAGATCCCAAAGACAAACTATGGGAATTACATCCCTGAGTTGGAAACTTCGGTGCCTTAAAGAACAGAGAGGGTAAGTCAGGTATTTATTGACAACAGCTCAAAGTCAGGGTGAGTAAGGGGCTACAAAAACTACCAAAATGTGTAACAGAGGGGGGTTTCCATCAGGTGCTTGCCCATGCAAGCCTTGGGTCTGAGCAATCCCCTCCTCAACTGCAGCATCATTTGCCACAGAGATCTATCAAAAACTCATCTTCTCAAGAAACCCCAAGTGAACACTGCCCCTGCAATAGCAGCAGGGTAGTGCCACAGTGCCACAGAGATGTCCTGGGCTGCCCAGGGAGATTCCTGCAGCTTCCCCAGCAGCCCCTGGCCCTTGGCTAACTCCGTCTGCTGGCACTGCAGTGAGGGCCGTTTCCCTAATTCTCCATCCCAATTTCACATTCGATTACCCCAGCAGTATTCCTAAGAAAGAGGTGACCTGTACTGGGTGAGATCAGTGGGAAATGAAGATAGTAAGCATTCTAATACCATGCCAGGCCTGTTGTTGAGTAATCCAGATTTCAGACAAACAAAATAGGAAGCAGTTATATGCGACTACAAACATCTGTTTTCATGAGGTGTCCAGATCATTAGCAGCTAATTCTACATCTCTGTTACATTCCCTGCCATATGCTGGGGGATAATCTCAGCAAGCAACAGGGATTTTCATCTCAAATCCTAACAAATCTGCTCTACAAGGCTTCATAGTTTTTCTTATGTCACTTATGAGATAATACCTCTAAGCTGCTCCTCTCTGCTCTTTCTATGCCATGTGTATATTCCATCACAGCACCCAACAGCTCCTGCAACTTGTCCAGTAAAAACCGACAATTTCTCCATGCCATGCTGCAAAAAAATCCCCTCCCTTGTTAAGGGTGAAAATAAAATTTATCTCTTGGATAAACTCAAACTCAGGCTGTCCCCCTCACCCTACATGTCCCATCCTCCAGACAAATGACGGCCGTGGATTTGAAACAATCTTGAATGAACCGTGGCAGACCAAGCTCAGGGTGGTGAGGATTTGGTGGTCCTGCCTCCTGCCAGCCCCCCAGGTGATAAGAAGCTCCTGCAATCCCAGAGTTTCCACCAAAGCCACAGGCGGTGCTGCTGCTGGCGAGGAGGGACGTGTGGACGGGATATTTTTACCTCCTCTTCATTCCCATCCCTGTCAATCCAAAACAAACTTGAACTAGTGGGAAAGATGGTTCATGGTGAGAAAAGGATTCCCTGGCTCGCTCTGTGTGTCACCACTGGATACATGGATCCGTGCCACTGTGGTGGCACAGCTGCATCAGCCCTGGCTTCCCAGCTTTCAGTAACCTTCCCAGACAAAAATAGCCAACCTACTGCTTGATTTTTAGCAGCTGAAAAGCAGCACTAAACCACATAAGTATTATGTAAAACGATCTTTTTCTAAGTATATGTTTATTGTGCACAGAAGAAGTGGGTTTAATTACAAACAACTGGAAGTTTTTAACAGGCTGGATTGCCCCCTACTCCCTTTCTAAAAACTAAGGTTTGGCAGCAGCTTTTGGGTTTCATTGCAAGTCTTCTAAGTATTTCCTTGGAAAGACTTTACACTTGGTCCCAGGCAAGAAGTCAAAATCAACATTTAAAAAGCATGCCCTGCATAATTTCCAGGATTCAGCAGCATTAAGGTATACTTATGGAGGCCAGGAGGAGAACTGCTTTTTGTGCTTTTTGACTTCGTGCATAAAGCTGGTCTTCAGACAAGGAAGTTTATATTCCAAATAATATTTTTAACTACATGCGGTCAAGTACATAACTTATCAGGCCTTTCCTCAGCCCCCTCCCAAAATAATCCTGAACACTACATACCTTTGCAGTATTCAGATTTTGCTTAGACCTCTACTAGAAGCAACTAGATTCTCAAACTTTCTAATGCAGAATAATTCAACGGCAAACAAAGTTTCAAATAGCGTTTTCTTAAATTCCTTTGTGCCATACAACTCCCGTTTGGGCTTGACAGTGATATTCAGGCTACATTGGCTGGTTGTGCACAGAAGTGGGTTACACCCAGCTCCAGGGTGAGTCCCTGTGCCTTGCCCGGGGGATGGCGTGTCCAGGTGGGATGGCAGCACACAGGTCACTCACCGTTCCCACTGGCTCCGAGGGGACAGTGCCCACTGCCCCTGCTCACCTGAATAATCCCACTGGAATCACAAGGGTTAATATGTTTAACAACGATCCACTCAAATTTCATGTTTAGTTTTGTTTGGGGAAAACAGACCAGAAGAAGCATTTTCCTTGGGAATATTTGAAGTGCTGTTAAAAACAAATTCATATTCTTCTGAAATATGAGCAAGTGAAGTCCTGCATCACTCACCACCTAAAACCACAAAATTCTACAGATGAGGCTGAACTTCACAGAAGCTGAGAGAAATGAGAGCACAGGTAGTGTTAAGGGATCAGGGGAGAAAATATCTTTCAGCTTTTATAGTCTAAAAGGAATTTGTTCCATGCCTTTCATCAGCAGAGAAAAATCAGTTCTATCAAATTGTGAATTTCCTGTGTGGAGGTAAGGCAGGGAAAGCATCAAGACAGTATTTCACAGAGTATTTTTCTTCCAAGCAGACAGTTTAAACTGGTATTTATAAAAAACTCAAAACATCTGAATGCAGATTTTCAGCTCACAATACTATGCCCTTCTCCTCAGCATCTACATTTCCTCCCCATGTTAAGTCCCAGTCCCACAAATCCCTCCGTGCTCCAGAAAACCTCCCGGCTAACCAGTGATCTTGAGATTTCAGCATGAAAAACAACCAGGAAAAAGGCAAACCCAAACAAATACAGCCCACAAACTAAAAAAATTATGTTTGCTGGAGGGTGGGGTAGGGAAGAGGAAGAGGTTGTGGTGTACGTGCAATGAGGATGACACAGAGAAAGAGGTCAAACCCGAAAAAGTGCCTTTTTTTCCTCATTTCTGCAGCAGCATCTCCCCATCAGAGCTGCCCAAGTCCCGTGTGCCCCAGGGACCAGAGCACCCACGTTCTGCGGGAGCCTGGGCACAGCCAAGCTGCTGGTTTCCACCCCAGGCTCTCTGTTTTCCAGGGCACGTGCACTCACACGTTTGTCACTCCACCAAGACGCCAGCACAGCTCATCATCTCCAGCAAAGTGACTGACAGGACTGCCCGGTTGTTGGTGTCCCCCTCAAAGTGCCATAAGCAAAACTGGAGAGTCAGAAAGGACTAAAGCCTGGAGAACCCCTTCCAGCAGCCTTTGGTCCCTGCAGGGGCTGCCACACGACACACCGGCAGCAAGCCCACGATCCCAACTGTTCCAGGGTATCAGTGAAATCTAAAGTCTCTGCAATGTGACAGGAACAAATGACACCTGAGGCTCAGGTTTCTGGCTGCCGAGGGAGCAGCACACACCTCACAAACCCCTCTGCAAGGCAGCCTCAGCAGTCACAAACGGCACAAGGGCAAGATGTGTCTGATTTCAAAAGCAAAGGAATGCTCTCAAAATGCAAGCATCACATTATAAAAGCAAGTTATTTGGGTTTAAGTCTCCTGTAATATAATGCAGAGCAAGCACAGCCGTGACAGTGGCCAGGGATGGAGATGTGGGATCCCAGCACTGCTGAGGACAGCCCAGGGCAGGAGGATTCAGTAACAGCTCCCAAAGCTCTTTGGTCATGTCTGAAATGATGCTTTAAAAACAAAGCCTCTGCCACGCAAGTCACATAAAAACACTTTGAGTTACACTGTCAGAAGTCCACCTTCCACATCAACCACCTCTGGTTCACAGGGGAAGCTGCAGAGGATGTTTCCAGGAGCAGCTCCCACAGTTCATTCCCACTGGCACTGTGAAAAATGCCATCCCCACAGAGGGCTCAGATGGGATGGGCGAGGGCTTGGGCTCTCCCTTCATCTCTTTTTCCACTGAATCCAAGGTACTTCCTTGAGGCCAAAGCCATGAAGCTGCTGTAGCACTGCTGTGCACAAACCAACCCGTGTGAAGCTGTGCTGGGGTAGCAATATGTGGATTTGGATTCTGAAAATAGTGCTGGATCCACTGATAGCCCAGAGGCAAGCTCAGCCTCGTGGGATGGAGATGTGCCAGGGGTGGGAGGCAGCAGGTTTGGTTAGTTGGTGAAGTTGTCTGTGATTCTGTATGCAACCTCCCCTTGCAAGAACATTTAATAGTGCTTAGGATGGGGAAAAGGAGGAGGAATGGTCCTTCAGTGGGAAGACAACCCCCCAACTTTTCCTCCAGTTTGTAATCACAATTTAATGGGTTTCCCAGGAATTTCAGCACTTGTTCCCTCTTCCGAAACACTGAGACAGAAGTGGTTAAACAGAGCAAGACTGTAGATTGTAAAACTTCATCTTATTCCTTGCCAGGAACCAACCCATCCTCCTCAGCATCCCCTTCCTTCACTTAGCAAAATAAAAATATCAACTTTCTGACATCTGTGTGACACCTGCTGCCTCCCCACATTCCTCAATGCAGAGAATATCCATCAGCTTTTCTGTCCTCTTAGTGACATACAGATCTTTTAAAATGCTGCCCAGACACAGACACTGTGGGTTTTCTTTGCAGAGGGAACACATTAGAGGAAGTAAAGAAAACTTTGGCTGAGCTATTTATAAAGCTTGCATGGCTTGGTTCTCACATGCTTCACTGAGCAGGGGAACAATAAGAATAAGTCATGGAGTTCAACTTCTCTTCTCAAGACACATTCTTCAGGTCTGAATATCCAAACCATCATGGATTTATATGCCTGGTAACTGGGCTTTCTCATGAAAAGCATCTGAGTTGTCCTCACACCAGGGAATTGCCAAGATCTTTTCCTGACATTTTTAAATTGTGGCAATTAGAACGAAATTCAATGAAATCATGCATATTTGTGAATAAGGACACTCCCAAATTTAAGGGAGCCAGAGAAGAACTGCACGTAATTAACTGCACTCCTCGAGGCTTTTCTTCTAGGGAAGTCCTTGCACAGGGGACAGTTCAATTTAAGATGTCCCAGTGGAGAATGGTGCCAAGAGTTGCACAGAAGCAAGCAAGGCATTTTGTCTGCTCTGGAAGCAGATGGTGCTGACCAAGCAACAGGATCACAAGCTCAAAAAAGTCAAGTCAAAAAGAGAGCACTGTTGGGGTGGAGTTTTAGCTTTAAAAATAAAAATTCTTGGATAACTCTGAAATTAGATCCATGGCTACAGATGAATGCAGCCTCTCTAGAGTGATGGATAATGATCTTTATGCCACCAGGCATTTAATGAATGAAAAAAACAGATTACCACTACACAGAGATGGCACCTCTGCTGGGGAAAGGGAGAAAATATGTACATTTATGCTGCTGTGTGACTGCAGAGGCATGGCTGGTCCTGGAGATCAGGGGATCCTCCAGGCTCCTGAGCCCCTTCCCACAAAAATCCATGCTTACACATGCACAGAGCAGCCCTTCAGCATTAGATACAGCTGTGAAAAGAATTAGTTTGCAGTTCAGATCCCTGTAGAGAACATCCACCTTGCCTCACACAGAATTGCCATCCATTAGCAGCCCTCCATCCTCACACACTCGGAGCAGTGCAGCTCCAGCTTTTCAGACACCTTCCACTGCCAGACCCTGTTTGAAACAGCTCAAACTTTGCCAAACTTCAAATATGCTGGCTGAAGCTCTCCACACCATGTGTCTGCCTGAGGCTAATGATCTGTTTGTTTATGTGGAGGAAAGTCACTATCAGGAGCTCTCAAGGAAAAAAAACAAACAAAAACAAAACCAACCAAAACAAAACAGAACAAAACAGAGCAGGAAACGTGAATTAGCTTGCCTCTCTCCTTCCTATGAAATTTAAAATGAGAGCAGGAGAGAACCGACTTTACTAAGTGAGCCAAAGCACAGAGGTGCCACTGCTGAGGACACTAAGTTGTTCTGAGGTTCAGCAAAGAATCACAAATCACATCACAAGAACAGCCAGCATTGCTTGCACACTGGGTAAAGCTTTCTTAAAGTTTGCAAAGCTTCCCAGATATTTTTGTCTGGGGTGAACATATTCCAATACAGAAGATCTCCATTTACCAACTGAACAGGCATCACATTTTGGACACAGCAGTGGGAACTGAGTAGGACTCCTCTTGCAGAGGCTCCTCATTGCAAAGGAAGATCCATAATTAGCATTCCACCTCCTTGCTGTCCACAGCAGGATTGGCATGTCTGCACTGGGAAGTACCAGGCAGATGGAAACCACAGAGATTCCCATGTCCAAGTGTTCTTGTAGTATCTGGTAATTACTGGAAGCCCTGTTGGAAAATATTGTAATTCCTTCACCACTAAAGACAGTCCACTTGGAGAAGTGCACACTGCTGCCTCTCCAGGTGTTTTCACAGTGTGCAGCCTGCTACAAGATACACACATCACAGGCACCCCCTAGGACTTTTTTGTCCTACTCCTGCTTTTCTTAAAGGGGAATTTTAATCTAAACTTGGTATAAGATGTTTAGTGTCAAAAATCTTGTTCTTGACAATTAGGAACCACCAGGATAAAGATTCCCTCTACATTTTTAGTCTACTTTGTCCTGTACATCTTTTACAGGATCTTCTGAGAAGGATAACACGCTTTTTAGCAGGGTGTGTGCCCTCCCTTGCAGCTCACAACACATGGGGCACCAGAAACAAACTAGTTGCAAGTGAATGAAAATATTGTCAAGAAGATGGAATTTTGTCAAGTGCTTGGACACATGCCTGTCTTTATAACTGGATGTCTTCCCCTCCCCACCCCGTCCCGAGAGAAGCAGTGCAGGATAACCACCTCCCTGTGAGCTAGCAAGATAGGGAATCACCACAAGAGAAGGAATATTTTGTGGGATTTGCCATTACATGCTGCCCTGGAGAACGAGGCCAGCTTCAGTCTGCTACAGAGCTGCCCCGACCAGCGGAGCAGCACACAGCTCTCATCAGGGATAACCTGCTGTGCTGCTCGCTCCTGGGCTGCACTTCAGAGCACCTAAAGCTCCCTTTGCAAAAGTGCTGAGTGTTCACAACAATGAGGTCCATGCTCCAAATACAGAAAGTGTTTACAAAAAAAAAAAAAAAAAGTTGAGTGCTATGGATTTAAATTAGTGTTTGGCAAAGATGGGACATATAAAATCAGTGCTGCCTTGGGACAATTTCAGCTTTAGTCTTTGGTGGCATTTCCCCCTCCAGCATCCACAAAAGGAGGAGGATACCACCTCATTTCACAGCAGTGCCATGCACTGACATTTGTGAAGCATTCAGTCCCTGCAGTGATCAGTGCTACAGCACGAGGAGTTCAACAGTTCTTTATTCAGTACCGGGTATGGATGGAGTGTCGCAAATAGGGCACAGGGTGACACATTGTATGAGGAGGATAAGAATATTGAATAGCTGCTCATTCACTGCACAACATCCATCTTGTGCCCTGAATGAAGTACCAGCCCTGTGGAAAAAAATACAATGTGAACCATACAAGACAGTCTTTAATTACATGGCAGGCAGGGGCTCACCATGCAGCACACACAGAGAGGGTGACTGTGGTCAGTCTTCACGCCGACATTTCCCAGCTTTTTAAAGTGTATTTTTCTTCTGTATAATATATTTCCCCATAAAAACCTCCTATTTGCATACCCTACATTCATATTTGCACCAGCATAAATATTTGTGTTTAAACCATTTTTACCTAAGCACTGATGTAGGGAAGATTCAGAATGGTTGTTATTTTATAAATTGTAGTTTAATATAAATACTTAGGGTGACAAGTGCATATATCTCTATTCGTATATCAATATCCACAATTCCTTTTCAAGATGGGAATAAGCTAAAAGTAGTTTCTACACAGGCAAGAGTTCAGCCTGAGAGAGTGAAAAAGCCAATACACAGAGATGGGCAAAGCACTGAGAGGGGACCAGCCCAAGTTCACTCTCTTATAGCAAACCAGATTCATACTATCAAGTCTTTAAAAGAAAAAAAAAAAAAGAAAAAAAAAAGAACGAAAAAGATAGAGGAAACCCCACATTACAGTCACCAGTAAGAAAGCACACACATAATGGAATTGTTTTATGACAAAGCTTAAAATCTTTTCCCCCATAACCACAGACTTTCACTTGTAGAGCCAGGATTGTTCTCAAACAAAAAAACAACCCCCATGCAATGAAAAATCACCTCCTATTCCCAGTAGTATCCCTGAACTCACACTATGCTGCCAACATAACAGTGATTGTAATCTTGAAGTTGTGACTTGTACAGTTCACTAAACAAAATCCAGTAAGATTACACCTGGTTGAGCATTTCACAAAAATAAAGCAAAAAACCTCCCACTACTCTACTGCAAGTACAAAGTCAGATTATTCCCTCCAAAACAGAGCAGATGCAAGATCTTTGCTCTGCTGGAATTAAGAGGAGTTCCAGGGCTTGGGATTTTATCTTCTACAACAGTGGTGATGAAAAAGGACTGAAAAATTATTAAAGAAACCTAAATCAATGAACGGCACAAAGCTATCCACTGAGTAACTACACTGCGCACCCACATAAAACAATGAACTTCTGCCAAAAAAAGGAACTACAACAGGGGAACGTAAGTGTCAGTTGTGCTGAAGAGCATAACCTGAGCGATACCCTGAGTAACAGATGTGTATGTTACACACACGCTACACCACGAAACCACACAGCACAGCACGGTGACTTCGTGCACTCCCCGTGTCCTGGACAGCCGAGCCATGGGAAGGAACACTCCACATTCCCAGCACAGCCCTTGGAAGTGCGTGAGCTACTGCAGCCGTATGTTACAAATAATGCAGCCCTGGGGACAGGACAGACCTGAAGCATCAGAGCAGTTTTCATTTAAAATCTGTTACTCTCAAATAAGGAGCTGGCACCTCGCTGTCATTCACTGTCCATGTCAGCCATGCACTCCGACAGGAGCACCTCAGCCTAAAAAGTTGGGAACGCAAGTGAGAAACTCGAAGTATCTTCTGCAGCTTTTGCCATTGAGCTTCAGCCCAAGCGAGGAGACGCTCCTGGCTCTGCACTTTTTCCCCACCCTCACTCCATTCCTTAGAGGAAGACTCAGCTGCAGCTTTAAATCCCAGCTGGATGCTCCTGTCCCCTGCATTCAGCATCACCGTCCTGCTCCATTTGTGTGTGCAATCCCTAAGCAATCTCAGCACAGGCACGCTCAGCGGTGGCAGCAATACCTGCTGATGTACATGAAATATCACCAAATGTACCCCAAACTTCATATTCCAGTTTAGAAACAGAAAATTCTCAAAGCAACAGCGAGAGTGGGATGCAGGGGAGAAGCAGCAAGGGAAGGAAGCTAACTGGACAACTGACAGTCCCTGTGCAAGGAGCAGGGAAATGGGTCTCTTAGGCATCCCAAGATTTACAAGAGGGCCAAAAAGTGACTTCCTGCTATTCAAGTTCAGGCTGTAATATAATAAACGACTGCCAGCATAACACTGACTCATATCCATCAGATTTATAAATCAGTTCTTCGACAAAGAAAGCTCTGTTGGCTTCACCATAGACAACTCTAAACCACTCAGATGTGTTGTTTAACCCACTCAGTGTTCAATGTCATTGCAGCAAAACCCAGCTCTTTATTAAAAACCAGGCAACTGAAACACTGCCTACAGAAGCCTGTATCAGATAGCCTTTATGACTTAAAGGCTTGCAGATTAACATCAAAACTAGCCCTGCTGTTGGATTTTTTTCCGAGTTATTTAATCTACAAAGGAAGAAAAGTTCTCACGGCTCCTCCTTCACACTCTTGTTCACTACAGAACGAACTGGAAATACATTAAAACCAAACACCAAATGATAACATACCTAAAGGTATTGTGTGTTTGAAAGGAATGCTCGTTGGGTAGAGGTGTGATTCCTCACCAACAGTCACAGCACACAAGCTTTACTCTTCCCACAAGTGTTGCTCAATCCCCTTCCCACGAGAAGGAGGAACACCTTTATGAAAGGCTTACATCAGTATAGCTGCAACCGCATCAAAAGAAGCTCTACTTCTGGAATAGAAATTTTTACCACCAAGATGCAGGAAACTACGTCCAATATTGCTTTCTAAAGCTCCTTAAAATTCAGCTCCTCTATTACAGGCTGCAAACACACACCAAAAAGATGAAGGCCAAATTTTGCTGTTTATGCCCTGCGGAACCATGCGCGCTCCGAGGGCGAGAGGCACTTAAGTTATTTGTGAACATTTGAAAATATTTTCTATTATTCCAAGACGCTCAGGATAACCTGTATTGCACTGGGAGGTTGGGGGGGGAGAGGAGGAGCAGAAACATTTCCAACCTCCTTCGACTTACCTGAAGGCCAGTAATGACTTTCTATGTTTGTTTGGGTTGGGATCGTGTACCACACAAGCTCAGACATCACACAATTGGATAATTACAGTGCCTTTCCACAGGGCACCGCTCGAGAAGGCAGTGCCGGTGCTGCCACCGTGCAGAAGCATCCCTGCCCGTGAGCCCTGCGCAGCCCAGGGCAGGGACGGGCTGCCATGCAGGGAACAAGGGCTGGTGCACGGGGCATCGCGGGCTGGAACCGCACAGCCCGGGAGGCTGCATCTCCCCGCTGTGCGCTCGGGGAGGCGGAGCGGACAAACCACTCCCGCACACAGAAAACTCGGGCTTCCTCCTTACGGGAGAGCCGCCTCCGCTCAGCCACGGCTGCCGCGGTCCCGCTCTGTGGCTCTGTGTGAGCAGCCAGCGTGGGGACAGCGTGGGGACAGGCGGCCGCGGCCCCGTTCTGGCGCCGAGCATCACCTTCACGGGGGTGCGGAGGCTGCTCCTTCCCTCGGGCCGGCCACCGGCTCCTACCGCACACAGCGGCACGGGCACGGACCGCCCCAGCTCCGGCACCCCCGGCCGGGCACGGCAAATCCGGCCCCGTTCTCCCCGCGCCGCCGCGGCCCCGCC